>PVIW01008278.1:0-62861 GCA_004026585.1 Noctilio leporinus
TTGTTAGTTTTGCTCATTATTGTCCTGTAATGGGTGAGATCATATGATATTTGTCCTTCACTGACTGGCTTATTTCACTAAGCATAATACTCTCCAGTTCCATCCATGTTGTTGCAAAGGGTACAAGTTCCTTCTTTCTTTCTGCCATATAGAATTCCATTGTGTAAATGTACCAAAGTTTTTTGATCCAATCATCCACCGATCTTGACATGAGACATATCATGGGAAACTTCACTCCATGGCTTCCACTACCAAACTAGAAGGAGCATTGCACTGTTGTTGCTAATGACTTGATTAAACCACTACCAATGAGCCAGATTTCCTCAAGAATGTCATAGGGCTAAGATCTGGAAACGAAGGCCCAGTCATTCCAATGGAAGTTGCCTGGTTAGGAAGGTGTTGTCCATCACAAGTATGTCCTTCCAGGCCTAACAATTAATAAGGAGTACCACCTCAGTGTTCTTGGTCAGTTGAAAGATGCACTATGATGAAAACAGCCACAGTTCTGGGCAGCTGGTGATTGGCAGCTTCGTCACAACAATATGCCCACTCATGCATCTTGTCTTACTCGGGGTTTTTTTTGCAAAACATCAAATTACCAAGTTGACTCTGCCTATCTTTAGCTCAGATTTGGTACCCTGTATCTTGTAGCTTTTCCAAAAATTAAACTCACCTTTGAAAGGGAACAGAGTTCAGACCAGCAAAGTGTTTTGAACAGTGGAAGAGATGCTGGGAGAACTGTGTGAGGCATCAAAATGCCTACTTTTAAGGGGACTGATTTGTCATTGTCCTATGTACAATGTTTCCTGTAGCTTGTATCTTCTTCAATAAATGTCTGTATTTTTCATAGTACATAGCTAAATACTTTCTGGACACACCTCGTATATCCCTCAAAAGGCTAAATATGTGGACCATAAGTCAAGTATAGGAAAATTCATAGTAATACTATTGAAAATAACTCTACCAAGGGCACAAATCAAAGATCTATTACTCATAGTATGCATATAAAATTTGTAACATACCTCAAGTAGAATGCTATATGACAATGAGCATGAGAACACTAAGACTGTAGTCAATACGGGTGACTACTTACCATGTTGCACAGTGGAAGAAAGCATACACATACAAGGGCACATGCTGTATTTATTTACATACAGTTCTAAAACAGAAGAAACTAATCGTGATGTTTGAAATTAATGCAATGGTTAAACCTGGGTTTAGAAAAAAGGGACCATTGCAGACATTTCTCAGGTGTTTGTAATGTTCTGTCTCTTAAAATGAGTCCTGCTTATAATCATGTATTTATTGTATTTATTTAGTTGGTGAAAATGTGTCAAACCCTTTTTTAAAATGTGTGCACTCTTTAATAATATATATATCCTTGATAAATTTTTTGACAAACAGGAAAGGTAGAACAAAATCCAACAAATCAAGTGCAAAAGAGGACTTGGTGACAGGTTATTTATTATGAAATAAGCCAGCCAGTGAAAGACAAATACCATATGGCCTCACTTATAGGTGGAATCCAATAAACATATCCTGGCAAAGAGAATGTAAACAGAAGCCTGGCTACATAGAACAGACTAACAGTGTCTAGAGGACAGATTCAGGGACTGGATGAAAAATCATGAAGGGATTAATCCAAGAACATTTATGCATGAGCCAGGGACATGGGGATTGACTTAGGGAGTGGAATAGTTGGGACTGGGTGGAGGTGGAGGATAGGAGAGAAAGCAGGAACAACTGTAATTGCATAAACAATTAAAAAAATAAATAATTAAAGGGTACTGGTAAGAAGCCATGAATGCCTCCAAGGTTTCTGGTTGAGTTACTGGATGGTTGATAATATCGTTTATTCAGATAGAAAAATTAGAAAAATAAAAGATGACATGTTTAATATTGAACATGTATAATTTTAAGGAGCCTGTGAGACAAGTCCTTAAAGAAAAATACAGAAGTCTGAATAGTAAAAGAAAAGTCTGCATATTTTAAAGAAACTAGTAAAGTATTGAGGTCAACTTAAAAGTTAACAAAAAGTTTGAGGAAACCACATATTGGCAGAGAAAATAGTTTTTTTCATTTATTTTATTTTATTGTTGTTCAATTACAGTTGTCCCAATTTTTCCTCCATAACACTCTCCTACCCAATGCACTCCCTGTTCCCACAGTCAGTTCCCACTTAGTTGTTCATGTCTAGGAGTCCTTTATGTTTTTTCCTTGACTAGACCTCTCCCTTTTTTTCCTCTGTTATCCCTCTCTCTTATCAACTCTGGTCACTGTCAGTTTGTTCCTTATTTCCATGTCACTGGTTCCATTTTGCTCATTTGTTTATTTTTTGTTTTGTTCATTAGGTTTCACTTATAGGTGAGATCATAGGATATCTGTTTTTTCATGGCCTGTCTTATTTCACTTAGCACCACATTCTCCAGCATGATGTTTATTAATTACTACCAAAATGGTTACGCTATTTTATCCTTGTGGTTCACCAGTTTTCTTTTGTATCCCCTTTTTTCCTGTGTCATCAATTATAGTTACTTCCCAAGAACCAAGAATGTTTGTATTCTCTTGAACCATCTTCCCTATAGTATATCCTCAGCACTCAAAAGCAATTTTTCTAAAAGATTTTATTTATTATTTTCAGAGAGAGGAAGGGAGAGAGGCAGAAAGGGAGAGAAACATCAATGTATGGTTGCCTTTCATCCGCCTCCAGCTACAGACCTGGCTGGAGACCTGGCTTGCCACCTGGTTATGTGCCCTGACTGGGAATTGAACCAGTGACCTTTGGGTTTACAGGCCAGTACCTTTTCACTGAGCCACCAGCCAGGGCTCAAAAAGCAATTTTTTAATGTAACACAAAGTACACTCACATGTAACTTTGATTTTCCACCTTCTCTTCTGTTTTCTAAAGTGTCTCCATTTAAATATCCTATTCAGTGGGTTGTCTTTTTGTTTTGTTGAGGGTTTCTTTTGCTGAGCAATAACTTTTTAATTTGATGCCATCCTTCTTTTTAATTTCTTCATTTGTTTCCTTGGACTAAGGAAATATATCAGATAAAATATTTTTATCAGCAATGCCTGAGATTTACTGACTATATTTTCTTCTAGAATTTTTATGGTGTTGAGTCTAATATTTCAGTTTTTAATCAATTTTTAAATAATTGTTGTGTGTGGTGTAATAAAGTAGCCTAGTTTCATTTTTTTTCTGCATGTATCTGTTTAATTTTTCCAACACCATTTATTGAATAAATTATCATATGGTATGTGTTTGCTTCCTCTGTTAAATATTAATTGACTATAAAGGTGTGCGTTTATTTCATGGATCTGTTCTGTTTCATTGATCTATGTTTAAAAAAGTTAAGTGTTACATTAAAATTATTATCTTTTAAATAAATATAATGAAAATTAGGAAATAATCTGATATTCTTAGCTTTATAATATTAAAAAATAAAATTAAACAATTTAAATAACAACACAAATAATAAATACCTGAATTTAATTAAATAACTAAAAGTAAATATAAATTGGCCCTGCCTAGTAGCCTAGTGGATAAGGTGCCAGCCTGCAAACCCATGGGTCGCTGGTTTGATTCCCAGTCAGGGCACATAACCAAGTTGCAAGCCAGGTCCCCAGCCAGGTCCATAGCTGGAGGCAGGTGAAAGGCAACCATACATTGATGCCTCTCTCCCTCTCTGCCTCTTTCCCTTTCCCCCTCCCTAAAACTAGTAAATAAAATCTTAAAAAAAAAAAAAAAGCTATATTTATAACAATGCTCATTATAGAGTTATAACATGAAATATATTTGGAACAAGTTATATTATCAATAAAGATTGATGAGGCTGGGGTTGGGTGGGGGTGGGAAAGGGAGAAAAAGAAACAACTGTAATAGCATAAACCATAAAAATAAAAAATAGAGAAGGTAAAAATAAAACAACTAAATAAAATAAATCTATAAACTAGTAAACATTCAATAACATAGCAGATTCTTATTAAATTAAAAATTAATAATTGAATAAATATGTATAAGAACTTTTATACTATGTCCATTACATGAAGTATGATGCAACTATTTAAAAACATTTATAAATACCTATGGATATTATGTATAATAGGTGAGAAAAAGTTGTATAGACTTAGATTAATAATGCACACAAACAAGGAATAAAATGCAACAAAATTTTGGCATTGAAATTACAGATAAATATTTTACTTCTCTAAATTTTTCTCTAGTTTTTCAATATTTTTAGTGTAAAAATTAATTTATATTTTAATTATAATTATATATGGCCAAAGGCCAATTTATATTTAACCAAAGTTTATGTACATAAATAAAAAGCTTCTGAAACTAAAGATTAAACAAATGCCAAAATTGTATTAATATTATTGTTGGTATTTTAATTTGTATAGACTAACTTCTATACTAAGTAGTACTCAAAATGTATAGTGATTAAAGTGCACTTGAAGTTTATTTCTTACTCAAGTATCTGCACTTGCCAAGAGAATAAGTCATTGGCTAATCATTCAGGACCAGATTATGTGGGGATTTGCTAGCTTCATTAAATGGCTTTTAAGGACTTGTCAGGAATCATCTCCACTCTAAATACAAGAGAAGGAAATTAATATGGAGGAAGGCTTATAGGATGGTTTTTATGTACAGGGCTAAGAAGTGGTACAATCACTTCTGAGAGTATTACTTTCTGAATTTGTTATCAATATCTGTGCAAAACATCATCCTCAAACTTCATGTTCTAAAACAACAAAATTTATTTTTTCTCACAGGTCTATAGGTTGGTTAAGCAGCTTTTCTGCTGATCTCATCATGACTTATTTATGTGGCTACATTCAGCTGATGGTTCACTTGGGGACTGAGTCAACTAGGTCTCTATCTCTAAGCAGTCTTTCATTTCAGGCTTCTTTAAAACATAGACCCATAAAAGTAATATAATATTTCAAGAGGATAAAAACAGAGCTTGCAAGATCCCTAAAACCTCCTGGATATGTCGCATGACATTACTTCTGTCACAAGGCCAGCTCGAATTCATAGAAGTAATAACTGTACTTCTGAATCAGAGGAATAGTTGTCACATCGTAAAAGAATAGAGATCTAAAAAGGAAAATGGGGACTGAGTCATCAGAGGCATTAGTACAACAATCTATCATACATCAGTTAGAATTTAGATACATAGCTATACGTCCCAGGGTGACATCCCTACCCCAAATCGAATTTATTTAGTAAAAATTGTCTATTTATTCTTACATGTTTATACTTCAGTTGCCTTCAGAGTACTCTCCATTTTGATGCAATATGCCTATCAGGGCATTTTTTCCACTGCTCAAAACAGTTTTTGAACTCAATGATTTGAATGCTTTTTAGTGCTTCTGCTACTTTTTGTTTCTCTTTGAGGACATTTTTCTTCTGGGGAAACAGAAAAAAAAGGTTTCTCCAGGTGAGATCAGGTGAAAAGGAAGGATGGGCTATGGAGTTCATGCCATTTAAGTCAAAAACTGCTGAACACAGCATGGTATGGACAGGTATGTTCATCAATCACCCATCATAAAATAAGCAAACATTGCATCTTAACAATTCACTGAAGCCAAACACAACCTCTCACAACACTGCCAGCTGATACACTGATACAGATGGGTTCCTAAAACACTTACCTCATGAAGGAAACATGTACTGCAAGGGACTCATACCCCAGAAAATAATTATGATTATTTTGGTGTCCCCCCCTCATATACTGGATGAAGACTGGGAAATGAGGCTTAATTCTGTTCTTAGGAAGAGAAGAAATTATTAATATTCATTCTAATCACAGGTATTCTCCGTTAAAAAAAGGTAGCTTTTATTTTTAAGTGGAAACTGATGAATATGAGGTCTCTCCAGAAAGTTCCCAGACAACAAATAAAAAATATTGTACATAAGACAATAATGCCACAGCCCCTTTCAAAGTTAGGAACTTCTTGAGGAAATCTGATTCATTGGTAGTGGTTTGAATCAAGTTATTAGCAACTGCAGCACGATGGTCCTTCTGCTCTGATAGCAAAAGCTGCAAAACATATTTTGCCATTTGCCATGACACATTTTATGCCAAGATCCTCCATCAAAATTTCGGACACAGTAGTTTTTAGAACCCCTGGATTAGCTTCTAGTTCTCGTACTATGTCACCGATTTTTGTTGATTGCAGCCCACACATGTTTAATAGTCTCAGGTGTTTTGCTTGTTGCAGGCCTTCCAGAATATGGATCACTTTCTTTCTTTTTTTAAAAAAGATTCTATTTATTATTTTTCAGAGAGAGGGGAAGGGAGAGAAGCAGAGAGGGAGAGAAACATCAATGTATGGCTGCCTTTCACCTGCCTCTAGCCATGGATCTGGCTGGAGTCCTGGCTTGCAATCCTGGCTGGAAATCAAACCAGTGACCTTTGGGTTTGCAGGCTGGCACCGTATCCATTGTGCCACCAGCCAGGGCTTGGATCACTTTCAACAGATTCTTGACCATCTTAGAAGCATTGTAACAAACTTTCATTTTTGTTGTCCCTCATTGCATGTTGTCTGAATCATCCGAATAGTATCCGTGGGAGATATTCAACCTTAACATAAAATTTGGTGAGGATTCGTTGTTCCACATGCTCAGTCATTTTAAATGTGACAGACATATAGTATGTACACATGCTCACTCAACAGCTTCTACCGCCTCCAGTGACTAGTACAGTGAAGTTGTCATTGTTTGCACATTCTAGTGAACTTTCCTTGGCTGCTAGATTACATCCATGATGCACAAACTATTCTTGTGACATTAACAATGGCTGGACTTTTTACAGACAGTTTTAGTAACATTCATGATTATCATTAAGTTCTATTATTGTTTTTAAGTTTGCACTTGCAGCAAGATCTCATGACATAATCCTATCCAAGATACTATACCTTGCTTACCGTTCTATTTGCCAACCCAGCTATGCCTAGAATGCCATGGTAGTTATCAGAATCTAGGCAAATAGACCAATGAGATATAGGATACCCAAAATTGACTAATAGGAAAGACATTCCTTGCTGTCTATGGGTAAAAAATACAAGTCAAAGAGGTTGCAATCTGCCTGAGGTCACAGGCTGGGTTAGTACTGGAAAACATTTTCCATGTTATGCTGAAGGATTTATGGTTTTTTCTCTACAGGGTGGACCCTTTGCACATTTTTGAGTAGTGGAGAAACGTAGGCAAGACATAGTTTAGAAAAGTAAATATAGGTGCAATACAGAAAATACTTTTTGGGAGGTAAGTGGCTGAGGCAAGTGACTGACTAAATTACAGGTAAAATATCTGAATGAGGGTACTAAGGAGAGAAAATGGGTGAAAAATATTGACCTAAAATAAAAGGCGAAAATGAAAAGCAACTAGCGTTTATTTAAGATCCAAAGACCAGCTATTCTGAAAGGACTAAGTCAGACACAAACCCAAATACTGGTTTTCGGTTTTTTTATGAGACAAGGATATTTATGAGAAAGGGAAGGGGAACAATTACATTGATGGAAGGCATGAATTTCTATAGTTGCAGATGAGCTAATATAGTGATGCTAACTCAAAAGGCTGCTTTAGATTTTCAGTCCCATAGTCATAATGTCTGTTTTCTTATGATCTCTGCAGAGTTGTTTGTGGTAAAATGTTGCTTTAGGCCCAGTCAAAGTTATTTTGCTCTGTTTTAACATTTCTAAGATTTGAAGAGTAACATGCAAGGCAGTTCTTCTGGGATGGCAGTTCTGGCTCTATTTTAAAGTGGCTCCATTTATAGAATTTTTATAAAGATAATATTTATATTAGAATTGAAATAGCTTGATAACTGATGATGAGCAGAAGGGTGGTGAAGAAATGGGCTATACTTTATGCTGCTTGTGTCATTTAAAGGTACCTGGCCAGGGATAGTGATGGCAGAAATGAAGCTTTTGCTTAATTTGCCAATCCTAAAGTCTTTTTAGAACTAAATATTCCTACAGAGGCTGTGTTGTCTCCTAAAATATCTGTCTAAGTGGGGCATCTATTCTAATTCATCCACACATAGGCTGCTTTTTTTTTTCAAGTTTCAAAATCTAGAGAGAGTTCCTTTTTTTCCCTAAAATGAAGAAAAATCCTACTTAGGCTGGAAGCAGTCCTGGGTGGGGAAGCTGAAGATAATACATGGGTTTATCCTCAGACATTGGGTCAAGTTTTAGAGTTTTATTTCTCAAAGTATGGTGCTCAGAACAAGGGCATTGATATTGTCAGGGAGCTTATTAGAAATGTAGAATATTCTATCTGAATACTTAATGAGAATCTGTGTTTTAATAAGGTCATCAAGTGATTCTTATGAATAGTAAAGTTTGGGAAACACTGCTTTAGAGTACAGATAGTGAATGAACACCTCAGAGTTTGATTATCAAGAAGCATTTCTCCGTGGTCCAGGCCAGAAGGTTCCTCCATTACAGAGAATTGCCTTGGGCCACCATTACCAACGGTTTCTTGCTACTTCAGTAGAAAGAGGACTCAGTGGAAGCCAGCACATTTCCAGAGCTGTCAAATGATTAAAGTACAATAAGAGAAGGAAGCAGAAGATGGGAATAATATGAAAAAATGTATGTGTTTATTTATATTTATGATGGCATGGCTCTGTGAGAAGGAGGGAAAATGCAATATGTATATAAAGCCATATTATTTTCTAGGGCTGCTGTAACAAAGTATCTAAATATCAATATAGCTGAAAACAACAGAAATTTATCCTCTCACATTTCTGGAATCTGGACATCCAAAATCAAGTTGTTGGCTGGGCCTCACTCCCTATGAAGGCTCTAGGGAAGGATCTTCCCTGGACTCTTCTAGCTTTTGGTAATGGCCAACAATACTTGGCATTCTTTGGCTTGTAGACTCAACAGGCCTATCACATGGTCATCTTCTCCCTCTGTGTCTTCACATTGTCTTCCCTTTGTGCATGTCTGTTTCTGTGTCTGAATTTATCTTTTTAAAGAGGATAATAGTCATATTGAGTTAGGACCTACCCTAGTGACCTGTTAGTTAATTAATTACATTAGCAATGGCCCTGTTTCCAAATAAGGTCACATGAAGAGCTGGGGTTAGGACTTCAATGTATCTTTCTGAGAGACACAATTTGGCTCATAACAGAGGGCATAAATAATCATCAAATTTTTACCTGGCATTTCAGGAACTCTCTAATAATTTATTAGAGTTTCCATAATCCATTATATAAGGTTTTGTAACTGAAAGTAAAGTATAAATATGGATTTAGTAAAATAATATAAAGGTATACAAATAGGAATTAATTAAGAAAGAGTCAATTAATCCAGAAAGTCAGAAATGACTAGGAATATCAAGTTTATAAAATTTATATCTAGGATTCCAATAAACATACTAAATAAGAAGAAGATAATAAAGATATTGAATTCCAGATACATTTAGACTCCAGGCTATTAGTCCTCACAAGTTATTTTTATGGTTCACTCCTCATTTATTCTCAGCCTTTGTTTAAATTTTAATCTATTATTTAGGTTCTTCTTACCTACCCTATATAAAAGAGCAATAATTTCTGCCCTTCTAGGATTTCCCTATTATGACTCTCATGTTTTATTTTTTCCCAAGTGTCTCATTGCTTTCTGAACTACAATTTGATTCTTTATTCTTTTCTCCCCATAATATAAAATCCTTGGGTTCTAAGACTTTTCCTCTGTGTATTATATCCAAATTGCTCTTTTATCTCCACCTATACACAAAATAAACACTCAATAAGTTTGTTTGGCTGGCATATAATTATTTCAAGTATATAATTTACAAAATAATTACCAAAAAAAATCTCATTTAACCTGGCAACAGATAAGCTGTATTTGATGCTTATATTTTACACGTCTGAAGACAGGAAAGTTTGCAGTTGATCTAGAGACCTTGAACATTACCTTTTGTAAGACTTTAGATGTTTAATGAAGCTGTTATGAAAAGTACATCCAGGGAGCCTAAGTTTAGTCCTTTTCTACTGTCACCCATAACATAGAAATAGAGTGGAACACTTACAAAATAGCCAGTTCTTTACAATAATGGCACTGCTTTTAAAAGGACCCAGAGCCTTAATAACTAGAACAACATACTTTCTTTAGGAAATATGGCTGGATCTACAAACATACCAGTGCAACGGAAAGCGAAGTTTTGTCAAGTAGAAAGTGGAAACCAAGACCAAATGTATTTTCAAAAATTAGGTGGAAATGTTAATGAGGTGATTGAAACTGAAACAATAACAATATAGCAATTCATGAAGTCAAAAAAGAGGACCAACAATAGATGATACTAGAATCTGAGATATGTGAAAAAAAGAAAAAAAACTTTCAGAAATTGTCATCACAGAAGTTAAGGCAAATTGTAAAATATGCAAAGAGAAGAATGCCCCAAATATTATACAGGTATTTACTGGGAAGAACAATGGGACAATTAGAGAAAACTGTCATTTATGAAAAATGTATATGAAACATGAATGTGTATTAATTTTCTCATACATGCAACAAGATTTCTGAAAAATTAAAAACTAATAATAGTTTCAGTCTCTGTGTAAATGAGTTAGTGGACTTGAAGACCAGGTATGGAAAAGACTGGCACTGGAATAAAAATCAGGCATATATTGAACACAGATAAATAGAATAGAACAGAGAGCACAGAAGTTGACTCATGACTATATGCTCAATTAATGTTTGGCAAAAGAGGCAAGAGTTTACAATGGAGTACGAACAGTCTCATTAATAAATAGTGCTGGGAAAATTGAATAAGAACATGCCAAAGCATAAAACTAGACCTCCAGTTTACACCATACATAAGAATAAATTAAAAATGGATAAAAGAATCAAATGTAAGTTGTGAAACCATAAGAATTCTGGAAGAAAACATAGGTAGTAAAGTCATAGACATCTCTTGTAGCAATATTTTTGCCAATATACGTGCTAGGGCAAAAGAACTAAAAGAAAATATAAACAAATGGGACTACATCAAACTAAAAAGCTTCTGTACAGAAAATGAAAAAGGAACTCACTATATTGAAGAACATATTTGCCAATGATGCATCTGATAAGGGGTTAATTTTTTAAATATATAAATAACTCATACAACTCAACACCAGGAGGGTAAACAATCCAATTTAAAAAATGGCAAAGGACCTGAATAGATACTTCACCAAAGAGGATATACAGATGACCAATGGATATAAAAAATGTTCAATGTCACTAATCAGCAGAAAGATACAAAATAAAACCACAATGAGATATTAGCTAATACCAGTCAGAATGCCTATCATCAAGAAATCAACAAAAATAAGTGCTGGTGAAAATGTGGAGAAAAGGGAACTCTGGTACACTATTCATGGGAGTTCAAATTGTATGGGTTTATGAAATGCCTTTATTACTGTGAAGATAGACATCTTTCCTAAGCTATGCCTATAAATCTTACCACTTAATCTACCCAAGTATAACTATTTAATGTTTAGTCATTCCTATTTTGGTTGATCTGGTACACAACATGCTTTTAGATTAAGAGACATGAAGGTCACAATACTCCAAATATTTATTTTATGACATTTTTGGAAATGCATGGATAAAGCTTAGGTCAAATTATAAAATTTTAATTGAAGGAACCTAATGAGCAAACCAAATGAGGAAAATAGACCCAGAGACATGGAAATAAAAAACAAACTGACAGTGACCAGAGGGGAAGGTGGAGGGAATAATGGAAGAAAGAAGGAGAAGAGTCAAGTTAAGGAATAGGTATAAATGACCTGTGAACATGGACAGTGGGGTGGGGGTTGACTGTTGGAGTGAGGGAAGAGGGGACAATGGGGCAGGGGAGAGAAATGGGGGAAATTTGGGACAATTGTATTATAATAACAATAAAAATGATTTAATAATAATAATAAAAAGATCTCAAGGAACAGAGAAAGGTGCCCAGCAAAATACTCCAAATTCCTCAAAAATAAATAAATAAAATAAATAATGTTTTGCATGTCCTCTCCCTGCATTTTATCCACTCTTTTCACTTTATATTTTCCCACTGAAGATCTCAGTGTTAGAAATTTTGTTAAAGGATCACATAGGAGTTAAATAAACTGTCATTGATTTAAAAAGTCTACATATAAAAATCTGTTCTCAAAAATTGTCAGTTGGTGATTTTTATTAGCACTAATTTGACAGGCTAAAAATGAAAAGAAAATGTGAGAGGACCAAAACTTTTAGACAAGTATATCATTTTCAACAATGACTTGTCTGTAGATAAAAGATTATCCTTTAGTTTCAAATGTTGAAAGAGGTGAAAATAAAATGTTGATTGCTTTTCATATATGCTTTTATGTATAATTTGCAGATAATATACTACATATTCTATATAGTATTTACTTATACTACTTATACATATTTAATATAGATGTCTGAGATATTTTTCAGAAAATAATTTAATACATTTATTAGCAACATATAGCATTTTAAATAATAGAGTTTGAGTTCCATTAACTTGACTAAGAAGTCTTCTGATAAAATATTTATTGTCTCCAGTTGAAAAATGTTTTTATCCATAACAATTAGCATATTTTTTCCTTTTTTTAAATTAATGTCCAGTCACATATACAACCATACACATATGTAAGAATTAGGCAGAATAGTTAGGGGTTGTTATCTATTTCTTGGGACCTTTCAAGACTTTTCATTGACCTACTATATTATTTTCTACTGTATTTCCATAGTTTGCTTTATTTTCTTTATCACTTATGGATATTTTTACTATGCATTTTCTCTCTTACTTTACTCACACAAGAACATATTTTGTTCAAGTAGACCCCTTTCAGTCATTTTGCACATTGTTATAATCTTAACATGTAGAAAAATACATGGAACATGTTAATGTTCAATAATATTGGTTAAACAAGTGTCTGTTTATATTTTATAAAATTAAACTATAATCAAGGAGAATTAAGTGAGTTGTTCAAGATTAAATGAGTCTGTGGAAGTATCAGAAACACAACCAAGTTTTGTTATGCCTAGAAAATGCATTTTTTGTATTTTAAATTCTAATTTCTATTTTAAATTTTGTATTTTAAATTCTAATTTCTTCCATATATAATTATGGAACTATATGTAAACACACACATATATGCATGCACTGCATCATACTTACATAAACATTTTTTGAACAAAACTTTCTTTTCAAAAATATGCTACTTCTAATATCTGTCAAGAAATATTTAAATGATATCACCATCTAAGGGTACTAAAAATAATTTGATGTTATAAAAACTAAAATGTATTTGTTTAAAAAACTTAAAATGAATAAAAATTGCCATCATATATTATGAATGATTAAAAGTCCAGGATAATATTAATTTAAAATTTGGTGGAAATCAACATATAATTTTTATAGCTATATTTTTATTAAAGATTTTACTCATTATTTTTAGAAAGAAGGATGGGGAGTGGGGAAGAAAGGGAGAGAAATATCAATGTATGGTTGCCTTTCACCTGCCTCCATCTAAGGACCTGGCTGGAGACTTGGCTTGCAACCTGGTTACGTGCCCTGACTGGGGAATGGAACCAATGAGCTTTGGGTTCTCAGGCTGGCACCTTTCCTCTGAGCCACCAGCCAGGGCTCAATTTTGTTTTCATCAATATCTAGATATATGGATATACAATATAAATATGTACACTATATATTATGGATGCATGCATACTACATATATACATATGCACATCTTTTATACATACATGGACACATACAAAATATGTAAATACTATACACACAGTACAAAATTATATTAATGTTAATGTGAATAGATGTGAATAAATTTTTAATTACAAAAGAACTTATTTTTAAGTAATTTTTGGTATACGTTTAAAAAAATTTCTGGTTAGCTTTGTTTTAAGTAAGAAAAATAAAACCAGTAAAAAAAAACCCAAAAGGCCTCAGGAGTCCTGGCTGGTGGCTTAGTGAAAAAGTACCAGCCTGAACACCCAAAGGTCACTGGTTCGATTCCCAGGCAGGGCACATAACTAGGTTGCAAGCCAGGTCTCCAGCCAGGTCTGTAGCTGGAGGCAAGTGAAAGGCAACCATACATTGTTGTTTCTCTTCCTCTGTGTCTTCCTCACTTCCCCTCTTTCTAAAAATAATAAATAAAATATTTGGGAAATAAAAGCCTCCATATATAAGTGGACTAACTATACATTAGACTTGTTATTTTGTTACCTAAAATGTACTCTTTGTGCTTTTCCATAGTTCATCAAGATATGAGGCGAAATAATTCTTTTTGAAGAGGAGCAAACCTTGTCAGTGTCTTTGCCTGTGTGGTCAATCCATATAGTACTATTTTGGCTGCTCAACATTATTCTGCTTGACTCCAGCAAGTTTTTGATTCTTAGTTGAAGATTCAACCATTTACTCCTCTCAGTCCAGGCTGTGCTATTGACTTTCTACCCCCATGGCCACTGGGTTTACTTATACTATCCGGGCCATTGTTTCATTTTGTGGAGGACAACTATCTCCATCGCCTCAAGCAAACAGATCTCAGGTCTCTGAAGTGACTGGAAAATAAGGTTCTTATTTCCTTTTGGATAGGGTTCTGGGAAGACACATTTTTAGGGACATTTGGCAGCCACCTTTTGTCTATGAGGGTAGAAGGAATCCAACAGGAGAAGAGACCCAAATGGAACAAGGAGATGCAGCAAATATGTATCCTGCTAATATCTTTTGTTTCTTTGTAGTTACATGCCAGATCTATTTCTGAATCTGTCACTGAACTAAGTAATTATAATTCTATCTTGTCTAACTTTCTTTGGGTGGCATTTTCTGTCTTTTATAATGAAAAACCTGGATGAACCCAATATTCTTGAATAATATAATACAGTTAAGCTACATGCACAAAATTATACAAAAGTTTAACTTTTTGCCTTAGAATAACATTACTGAAGTGTATTTTTTTTTTTTTTTCAGTGGATTTGTTCTTTTTCCCCAGGGTGGTTATTGTTTCTGAACTAAAATTCTTTATGAGTGGATTTATATATTCTCTTTGCAACACTAAACATCTGCCCAAGAAAGCTGGATGAAGTTGGTAGTAAGTAACACTATTGTCCACCCCTGGTACTTAACACTTGACCTGTTACTTTTTGATGAGTAGAGGTCCCAGAAAATATTTACATTAACCAGGTGGCACATTGTTATAAACATAAACTGTGAGGAAATGGGGGTGTGTTTGAGTTACCACAGAAATGGGCATTGTGTCTCCATTTTAACTAACTCCCCATACAATTGTAAAGCACTGGAATTCTACTGACATGACCTAGGTGTTCACTCAGTGATGCTTACTAAACTGACACAACATGCTCCACTCTGTCTTTTAAACTATCACATTGTGTATATCTCCGTAGTTCCTGAGTCCTACGACCCAAAGTACCCTCCTGAAGTCCTGTATTTGGAAAAATTTTACATATGTTTTACACCTCTACATTTTCATGGATTTCATCATTGGCTGTAAACATAGTAATCCTGTCCTCTACCAATTTTAGTAAATACATTGGGCAGATGGAGAAATGTTTATGCAAAACAGATGTGTGTGAGTGGGACTAAGTAGATGACTGGGTGTGTGGTGGTTAGAAAGGCTCTCAATACAATTACATGGTTAGGGCCCTGGTTGGGTTGCTTCTTTTAGTTGTGCTAAAGCTCCAAAGCAAAAGAAAATACTGCATTGGTTAATTTTCTTACAACATTCCTTGTTAAGCTCCTAGGCAATATTTATGTGATCTTTCTTACTTTTGCCCTTGTGATGACAAAAGTTGATTAATCACTATTGAATTATTTTTATCATAATTCAGAAAACATGACCGAATTCTCATTCATAGTCCTTGGTTTTTAAAGGGTTGAATCAATATAAAATGGTTCACACCTAAATTGTAGAGCATTCCAGCTCATATGAAAACAAAGAAAAATATTTACTCATGAATTTATTTTTTTAATATATAAAGACAATTAAGTACATATGACGGCTGATCAATTGGGATTCTCAGGAAGTCAAAAGCCAAGAAGTTTGTGGTAATTGTAAAGCTCCAACAGTTTTATAGGATTTTTAACCAAATATAGGTGTATCAACTAGATTATTTCTATTAGACAACAAGGTAATCAAAATTAGTACTAAACTTTTCTTTCTCTGACCTATTTACTCAATTTTGAAACAGGAACACACTGATAACAGAACAAATCTAAGTATCATTGCACTGCTGTAACTCTTATAAATCCACTCAGTGGATTTGTGAATGCACTACTCCAACTCTGTAATAATCTCTATGAGATGTTTAATTACTTAATTTTAAGGACTCTATAAGGCATGTAACGCTTAAAAATTTACTTTATGCTGAGAGGCATTAAATACTAAATCATATGTAAATATTTAGGGACATAAAATCAAAGATACATGTTCATTTGCTTCAAAAAGGTTGTCATTGCTCTTAGGTAGAGAGGTAATAAAGTCATTATAACATTATAATAAGATTAATATGGTAGATGAGCCAGAAAAAATGTTTCCCAGGTAGTAGATAACTGACACAAGGCAAAAAGTGGGGGGAAGGGGCTTTTTCTAATGATGAGAGTGATGAACAATTTTAAAAACAATTGCTGAAAGTTTTAGTACAAAACGTTATGGCTGATTTCTTAAATTTAAGTACATTGTATGATCTTTCTTATCTTCCAAAAATGTTAATTGGATGAGTATTTTATTTCATTAAAATGGTCAAGATAGAGAGTGATGGAGATAAAGGCAGAGGTGTGTATGTGTGTATGCTCTCATGGCAAAGGATAGCCAGGGTGTTTGGACCATAAAGGTGCTTGCTACCTAATTTCTTTCAAATGACTTTGGTTGGTGGGCATACAGTGCAATATACAGATGGTATGCCATGGAATTACACACTTGACACCTATATAATTTTATTAACCAATGTCACCCCAATAAACTGAATTAAAACTAGGCAAAATGTTAGAACAGTGCTCTGAAAAGCTGGTAGGTTTGTTTTTGTTGTTTATTAAATCACTAGAAACATAATTGAGGTTGTTAAATTTGTGTCAATTGCAAAGACTAAGTAAGATTAGTGGACCATTCTACATGATTTTTTTCCAGAGTATATTTAAAAATATATCAGCTATGCTATATTTGAAAATTTCTCAAAGCCAGAAACCAAAAAAACATACTCAGAATATTCTGAGTTGGTGTTGAATATAATTGCTTAGACAATCTTAACAAGATGACACTGAATTTGGAGCATCCTTTTAAGGAAATTATATTGAGGGCAAAGTATGCAAAAATAGGAGATAGCTTCTGTGATCTATGTTATGGTAATATAATTAAGAAATTGTAAGGATTAAAACATGTGCTTTTGGAAAAAAAGAGTGGCACTAAAAAATTCTTATAAATTATATTGATAACAAGAATATAATATAAATACAAACATTAACAAAATCATACCCTATAACATTAATATTCTATAACTCTTAGGTTCTTGAATGTTGTTGACTTGATATTATCCATGCAGTTGTGAATTACCAAGTAGTCTATAATTAGGGAATTTTATTTTTTATTCACCCAAAAAAGGAAATAACACTTGCTAAAATATAAGGCAGAATCAAGGAGAAAGCAGGGGATATGGAGTGGGTTCATACTATTTTTGAAGATCAGGGCTTTCACGTGGCCAAAGATGTTAGACAAAAACGCTCTTGAGGTTGTAAGGATACACAAGTGCCTGGATTCCCATTGTCATTTGCAAAAAGCTAAGGAGATTGAAACAAACTGTCTTGACTAAATGTGTTTGTCTTATTCACAAGTGTATGTGATGTGTGAATAACCCTGAGAGAAATTGTCTTTTTCAGGCATAATTTGTAAGAGGTCACAGTGATTCCACACCTTCTTCAGTTGGGCTTAGTGCAGTGAAGGTTTGAAAAAAATATTTTTAAGCATGAAGAGATGACCAAGTGTAAGTGTTTCTGAGAGTTTAGTGAAGTTTGCAGGATCACACGAAATGGCAGCAGTAAACTTGGCTGCATGCTATATTTTCCAACTGAGGCCAGTTACTCAGGAGAGGCTGCAGTGGTGATCCAAGAATGAGGCCATGGGTGTCTTAGCAGAGATAGTTTGTGTAGTGATTATAACAATGATGGCAAAGAAAACAAATCCAGATGTTAGGTCCAGGTGCAGGGCTTGCTAAAGGCAGATCTGATGACCTAATAAAAAAATTATACTAGAGTTTCAGAATAATGTGAGTGAAAATTAAACATGTATGGTAAAGTCCACCACACTCTTTCTCCAATATGACAAGATCTCAGCCAGCTGACAGATTGACATCAGCATCACTTTGTTTAAGATCTCCTATGAGGACCAAGTAGAATTGAGGTGTGCTCAATTGTCTCCTTTGGGCATGCCCAGGAAATGTTGCCAGATGATTCATGGTAGGTGTTATTAAAATATATATATTTAAAAGTAAAACTCTAATTCATATACAATCCGGCTGCCCATTTTTACTAGCCTTCAGTCTCAGCCCTCTTATTGGATTGCTTTACCCTGGAATGTCTCTGGAATCTAGAATGAGATAAGTCACCATGTTATGAAATTCTGACTCAAGTTCCATTACAATAAATGTCTTACCTAAACTTCACTTTCTTTTTTTCACGATGATTATGTTGATGTATTGCTGTTTATATATGTTAATACTGTTGATATCTGTTCCTCCAGAGAATATATTTCATGGTAATAGTTCCACATTGCCAAAGAGCAGATTTCCATTTTTAAGACTTAGTAGGGCTGTTAGAAGACATTTACCTTTGTAAGGACAGTATCTACCAGCTCAAGTTTCCTTCTAGATCCACATGTAGTCCTGTGAGATAAATAATGTGTTAAAATGACTTGATGAGTTCACTACTTTCTAATCTTTTCATGTTAATATATTATACCAACTATAGGAATATGGGTTAGTTTCATGTTACCTGTTTCTTTAACAGACTGATGTTTTAGTTTTCAGTTTACAAAAATGTTGTACAGAAAGTATATGGAGTTCCTATCTATTAACCCCCTCCCTAAACACCGTTTCTCCTATTATTAACATCTTGTGTTAATATAGCACATTTGTTACAATTCAGGGACCAGTATCATCACATTATTATGAACTAAAGTCCATAGCTTCCATCAGAGTTCATTGTACAGTTCTATGGGCTTTGACAAATGCATGATGTCTTGTATCTATAATTACAGTAACATACAGGACAATTTCACTGCCATAAAAATGCTTTATGCTTCACCTATTAATTTGTTCCTATACAATCCTCCCTGAACCTTGGGAAACCATTGATCTTTTTATAGTTTGAATAGTTTTGTCTTATCCAGAATATCATATAATTTGAATCATATATTTTGTAGCTTTTTCAGACTGTCTTCTTCACTTACCAATGTGCTTTTAAGGTCCTTCTGTGGGTTTTTATTTTTTTGGAGGGATGGGCCTGGGGTTTGATAGCTTATTTCCTTTATTGTGGAATTTTATAAGTGTATCACAGTTTGTTTATCTATTAAAGTATATCTTGTTTGCTTCCAGATTTTTTAATAAAGATTTTATTTATTATTTTAAGAGAGAAGGGAAGGAAGAGAGGCAGAGAGGGAGAGAGACATCAATGCATGGTTGCCTTTCACCTGCCTTCAGCTACAGACCTGGCTGGGGACCTGGCTTACAACCTGGTTATATGCCCTGGCTGGGAACCGAACCGGTGACTTTTGGGTTCACAGACCATGCTTCTAGATTTTGATGGCTATAAATAAAACCGTAAATGTTCATATGACAATGCTTGTGTAAACTTAAGTTTTCACCTCATTCTGATAAATATTTAGGAACATGGTTGTTATGTAATATGGTAAGCTTCTATAACATATAGTAAACTTTGGAAAAATGTCAAACTGTCTCCTAAAGTGGCTGCATAACTTTGTATTCCACCAGCAACAAATGAGCATTCCTTTAATTTCAAATCTCCTCTGCATTAAGTATTGTCCGTATTTTGGATGTTAGCCATTCTAATGGTGTATAGTAGCCTTGGTTATATTTGCCTGTGTTACGTTAAACATTTTATCTAAAATAATACCATTATCTTAATTATGGTATCACTCAACTATAATGTTTATCAGACTTTTATATTTGACTTATAGAGCATAGCCATATGAAGTCTGTCCTGAAAGTATTGAGCTAATGGCAATATAATTAAAACAGTTTGAATGGCTTATACTTTCAGAACGAATCTCATATTATTTCATTACTTTGTTTTTCAAAATCTTGTAAAACATCTGATATCCTCTTTTAAAAAAAAGATTATTTATTTGTTTATTATTTTTCAGAAAGAGGGGAAGGGAGAAAGACAGAGAGGAAGAGAAACATCAATGTATGGTTGCCTTTCACCTGCTTCCAGCTGGGGACCTGACTGGAGGGAGACCTGGCTTTCAACCTGGTTATGTGCCCTGGCTGGTAACTAAACTAGCGACCTCTGGGTTTGTAGACTGGTGCCTTATCCACTGAGCCACCAGCCAGGGCTTGATATCCTCTTTATGCTTTTTCTTAATGTGTGATTTATAAATTCAACCTTCCTATCATTGTCTTCATAAAGAGCTCTGGTCTTTGGGAAAATCACTATTTTGTTAAAGTATCTTTATTTCTTTTGTGTCTCATGAGCTTGTTCCCTTTACTGATGTATGAAAGAAGTAAGTAATCCTTGCTATCTATCTTTCTATTATCCTTCAGGGGAATGTTAGTTTCTAAAAAGGAATCATACATAAAGTTATAGTAAATGAAGTACATTATCTTGTATTTTGCAAGTGATATCCTCACATTATTGTTTTCGATAGTATTTGTATGATGAATCTGGGACTAGAACATGGATCTTCTCACTCTTACAATGTTCACCTTCCCACTGATCGCCAATAGCATAGATATTTTATAGGCAACCCATTCTGTCACACAGAATTAACTGAAGAAGAGAGTAAAGAGTAAGGGACATTAAATAATCAACATATGTATCAGTTTATTAAATTTTTTCAGAGATGCAAATATTATACCTTTTGTTTTAGGTGGGTTGAACTGTATACCTTCAAAAGACATGTTGAAATCCTATCCTCCAGGACCACAGAATGTGACTTCAAATAGAAATAGGGTCTTTGAAGATATAATCAAATTATTGTCATGAGGTCATTGGAATAAGCGCTAACCTAATATAATTGGTGTTATTATAAGGAAAGAATTAAGGTACAAAGAGAGAATGATATATGACAACAGAGTCAGAGATTAGATCCATGTAGTTGGAAGCCACAGAGTGTGTAGGAACAATGGCCACCAGTAGTGAGTAACGAGGAGAGGAAAGGAAAGATTCTACCCAGAATCACAGGGAGAATGGCCCGGATGACAACATGATTTCAGACCTGTAGCCTTTAGAACTGTGAGAGAATACATTTCTGGTACTATGAGTCACCCAATTTGCATTACTCTGTTACATGGGCCTTAGGAAACTAACACCAATGTAGGACAAATGCCAGCGAATCTATGTATTTTTTCCAAGACTGCACACTTTTAGGACAAGCTCTTTTCTTGTTATTTGCTCTACTGCATAATGATATTTTATTTCTTACTCATGTTCACCATAGTTATTTTATCCTAGTTATTGTCAGTACAAATAAGATTAGTATTGCTACTGGGAGAGTAAGAAAAGGAAAGTGTTTATTTACTGGCAATGTTATGGAGAACCAGAAGAAATTGACTCACTGTCTTTATAACTCCAAACCAAACAAAAGAAACAAAAAAAAAAAAAAACAAAAAATAAATAATACGACAGCTCCTCAAAGATTAACAAAAGTATAATTTTAGTTTTTGTTGTGTGTGTCTTTGTTTGGCTTTGTCATTATAACTAGTGACATTCAAACCTATTCTTCTCTTTTCTGAAAGGCAAGTTTATGGAGGATAATCAATTTTAAAATCAATACTTATAATTTGTTTTGATTCAAGAGAAATTATTTACCATGCCTGAAAGATTTTGCCTTTGCTTACTAGAAAACCAGGGTCATATGTCAGTGATGTAAATTATTGATTTTTTTCTGCTTTGTCACATTTTTCTATCCTTCATACTTGGCTAACTAGCTGCATTTCCAGCATTTCATTTGCTGGCATTTGCTAGGTAGGGTACTATCCCTGTTTTCCTAAGTCTTCCTGCTCTCAAAGTCAACGTTAAGAAAATGAACCTGCAAAGTCAGGGACTTATGCTGACCTTCTGAAACTTGAATCAACACCTCCAATTCCTTAAAATGTTAAAGAGTTAAGTAGATAATGGAGGTATACAGTGGTTATTTGATCTCATAGATTCATTAGAATATATCTAGATCTTGGATAACAAATTTACTCATAGAAAGTTAATAATCAATAAAACACAAATAAAGATATCAAACGTGACTCACAATAGTTATCAGTTGTCTCCTGACCTCTGAATATGTCCCAATTAATATTTAGTAACAGGTTATTTCAACTTTTAATTGCATGTTTTGAAGCCTTTTGATATGGAAATAATAATAATTTACACCCATAAAGCAATTCTCTTCTCCCTTAAATGAATATTGTGGCCTCACATGAACCCAGTACTTCAAGAAACCTAATTTAGGAAATTATTCCTTGGCTGCTAATTTCAATGCAAAGAACATTCTTTGAATGCCTGCAAGAATAGGCACTAGTTTTCTCAAAGATGGTAACACAAAGCACAGGTATGAACATGTTGGAATCAGAAGGTATTGAAAGGTCTAGCTTCTTGTAAATGGAGGGGAGTTTTGTCTTGAACGTTACTGGGAGAGAAGGTAATTTACTCAACAGGGCCTGATTAGTAGAAGGTTTAATGTGCCTGGCCAAGGTGCTTTGAGCTTCACCTTCTAAGCAATAAAATTTGTTGTCATGACTTTATGTCATGAAACTGACCTTGAGATGGGATAGAACCATATTAGGGGACAAAGAGCCTCTAGGAAAGATAAAAAATGAGGTGAAGAGAGTCTAAACTAGGATGATGGAATGAGAAACTGAACTGAAGGAAAGAATGAGTCTTGAGCCAATGGAATTTTGTAAGAGGATCTACTGTACGTAAGAATGAAGGTGATGATAAAGTAATCTCTATATCTTGCAAAGTATAAAGAAATGTAATTAATTAAGCACCTAATATATATATATATATATATATATACACACACACACATATATACACACAATACCTATTTGTAAGCTGTTTCACTTATTTTAATAAAACCTCATGGTAAAGTAATAAATTTAGGAGTATAATTTTATTATGTACATCTTCTTAGACATGTAACTGATAAAAAATCAAAAATAAGAAATTAGTAGAAAGGATATTTAAACCCAGATACTTTGATTCTAAATCTAATAAATTTTCCTCAATATAATATAATTTTTATATTATCATGAAATAAATTAAACAAAGCATAATATTTCTAAATCTGATAGTATAGATTTTAAGATTAAAAATAAAATTATTTTTCTTAAAATTTGAATTTATTCTGTTACTAGAAGGAATCAAATGGTTTTGATTAATTTTTATTTGCTTTTATGAAGTCTTTACTTTGTATTTACTTTTCTTGCATTTGAATTTCAATAATATATATATATCATTAATATAAATATTTTCATCATTTATTTTATTAGTTTGAAGTTTTTTATTAATTTTGTATTAAGATGTACTATTTAAAATACAAAATATTTGAATGTCTAATTTATTGTAATGCATTTTGCTTTTAATTTACTTTCAATTTATGCTATTTGGGAAGGTTCTAAATAAAAATATTTTAAAAATTGTTATGTAAATCCTTCATTCTTTCATTTATTTAAACAAAAATATAGTGTGGTGTCTCTTAGTATTAGTGGGTCATGAATATCTTATAAAATGAGATATATTGCTTGTGCACACACACTAAAACATAGCCTGCTGCCCTGGCTGGTGTGGCTCAGTGGACTGGCACCGGCCTGAGAACCCAACTGTCTCTGATTTGATTCCCAGCCAGGGCACATAACCAGGCTGCAAGCCAGGTTTCCAGCCAGATTCCTAGCTGGAGGCAAGTGAAAGGCAACCATACATTGATGCTTCTCCCCCTTTCTTCCTCCCTTTTTGCCCTTCTCTCTGAAAATAATGAGTAAAATCTTATAAAACAATAACAACAAAAAAACATAGTCTGCCTATTTTGGTATCTTCCTCAGACAAACTTCTTTTTCTTAGGCTGAAGCTCAAAACTACATTTCCCAGGACCCTTTGCAACTGGTTATATAGAGAACTTCATGCCATTACTCCTCAGAATTAACAAAGATAATATGAGGCTGACAGGCTCTTCCAGCAAGGATAATCATTTAGTCATTTGGTTTTCTTTGCAGCAGCTTGGTAAGGTTCTAATGCCTATAAGTGTGGGAGTGTCGAGAAGGATTTCTGCTAGAACAATCTTATCATGCGATTGGGCATTTTTTCTGTCTACATTTCTTCTGATTGATGATATCACTCACTGTGCATTAAGGAACCATACTAGTCAACTAATATTTTGAACTAAATTTGTTTCTTTTTTAATTATCTAAAGGAAATCTATCCGCAAAAATTTCAACCAATACAACGAAAATCTTATATCTTTTATCAGATAAGATGCATATATGTATTTTTGTAGCAGAGACCACAGCTTTTTTCCTACTATTCATTCTTTCTGTTTTCTTAAGTAATAAAAGACTCCATTTTTAACTAAATTTGATCTTTCTAGAATTAAATACTAAAATAAAATTTCCCTTGCAGTTAGGAATGGCTGCAGTTAGGAATAGGAAGTGGAAGTCCTATTAAGAAACTTTTGGAATAAGAGGAAGATGCACATTTCTGTCTGTCCCTTTCTCTTCCTGCTGGCTTTCTTAGACAAACTCCTAAAACCTAATAGCAGATATATGAAATAAACTAAGAATTGCACTTCAAATTTGGTTCTAAAACTTTACATAACATTATCCACAATGTTAGTAAGCTGAAATAAACTTTTCATATTAATAATGATGTAAAAACATTTGATCAATGATAGTAAAATTTTATCTTTCTATGCAGTGTAGAAGAAAATTAGTATCATCAAGACATCCTGACAAAGAAGTTATGAAGGAAATTATGGCCAAAAATGTTAGAGGGAGGAGTTTCATGGTGCTTGTCAACATTTAAATTGGTAATTTGTTGTGATTTTTTTTCTCATTCTAAATGGCAATCATTTTTATCTTATTTTGTGTTTGAAATTCTGTATTATTTTCTTAAAGATGGCTGGATAAAAGTTTACCACAAGTGTAGTGATTTAAAAACACAAACATTTATTATCTTATAGTTCTTTGGTCAGGATTCAGGGTAAGGCGTTGATGAGTTCTCAGCGCAGAGTCCGATAAGATAGCCACCAAGGTGTCAGCTGGCCATGTGCTCTCCAGAGGCTTGAATGAAGAAGAGTCTCTCTCCAAGCTTACTAAGGTTCTGTCTCAAGGATTTGACCTAAAAGGCAGGGAAAATACACATATTTACAATAAATCCTCACTCAATGTGTGGTTGTGGTTTGTTCTGACCACTCCGAATGCACAACAGAACCCAATATTGACCAAAATGCCCTCCCGTTACCGAATGCGCTCATACTCACATTCACTCAGACTGGATCCATTTAAACACACTAATTCAATTCCTACTCACACCTGTGGGAAATGGAAGGCAAGTGCAAGACTCAAAAAAATACCTATTCGGGCATAAGAACACACAAACTCCACATAGACAGTGGCCTTGGCTGGGAATTGATTTTTCCCCCCTCATTAACCTTATAATAAAATGATGAACTAAATAATACTTTCAAATACCTGTCCTACAGTCAACCTAAAGGTAAACAAAACATTAAGTAATTGCCTTTGTCCTTGATACCTGTCAACTAAACTTTTGTCAAATCTTTTTTTTTTTTTTTTTAATAGTTATTCTGTATGGAAGATCAAGGTGCGTAGATCCTCATACATTTTTCATTGTTAAAAGGATCTGGAGGTAGTCTTTTCTACTACCTTAACCATTTTTTAAATCTCTGAACTGATGTAGCATATAAAAATTAATGTAGAAGTATGTACTCTAACTAGCGTTGTTTCTGGCTCTGCTGCAACTGATAAGAGCTTGATTTGGGGCACCACAGTGCTTATATGAAATATCATTTCCTGTCATCCCTATTTCTGAGTCAGTAGGTTATCAGAAATAGCTAGGAAATATCTAAATTGCTATAGATAATAGGTGCTGAGAGTAAGTCAGATGTAACGTTTGTCCAGAGTTGGGGTTCATGAGAGGCTGGTGGACAATGAGAAGTAGAAAACTGCCTGTTGCCATGATTGCCTGAGCCAATGATAGCCAATAACAACAGGAAAGATGCCTCTTCTATTATTGGCTTAATAGCACGTTCTTTTTCTGGGATTACAGTGTTCTGGGGACACTTTGACAGTTTTATTGGCTTTTGTGGTAGTGGAAATGTTACCTAAGTACCCAAACACACCTCTATTTTTGGCTAGAACTTCCAAATAGCTTGGTTTTATTTAGACCCTGATGTGTCCAAGGCTATATCCACAACGTACAATCAGTTCTGGAACAATGTAGGAATCATTCTGATTATAACCTTCCTTGAACTAAATAGCTTTAGTTGTGTCCAAAAGAGAGAATAGATGATAAAGTCTAAGAATATTAGTCATTTTCTGGGAGAAAAAAACCCCCAAAATCTGCTTAAATGAATAAATCTTTAAGCAACTATACTAACAAAAATTTCAGAAAGTATTTTTTATTTTATAATAACCACAAAGTAATAAAAGAAATCTAGAGGTCATTACCTGGAAATCTCCAGGTGTTGCCACCAAGTCACACTTGCCAGTTCTGGCCCGTTAATATTCCTCTGCATAGAGAACTAGTATAATCTTAGAATTCTCTTTAGCATTCATCAAGAACACAGCTTTTTTGTTCTTTTTCAGGTACATTTTCAGAGGTGAAATTGTTGAATCATAAGTCAGTTTCATTTTTAATTGTTTGAGGTAACCAACACTATACTGCTTTCCACAGGGGCTGCACCAGTCTACATTCCCATCAGTAGTGCAAAAGTTTTCCCTTTCTCCACATCCTCACCAACACTTATTGTTTGTTGATTTATGGATGATAGCCATTGTGACCAATGTGAAGTGATATCTCATTGTGGTTTTAATTCACATTTCTCTGATGATCAGTGACATTGAGCATCTTCTCATATGTCTATTGACCATCTGCCTATCTTTTTTGGACAAGTGTATATTCAGGTCCTTTGAACATTTTTTAATGAAATAATTTTGGATTCTTTTTTTGGTGTTGAGTTTTATAAGTTCTTTATAAATTTTGGAAAATAATCCCTAATCAGGTGTATCAGCACATATGTTCCCCCATTCATTAAGTTGTCTTTTTATTTTGTTGATGATTTACTTTGCTGTGCAAAACCATTTTAGTTTGATGTAGTCCCATTTGTTTCCCTTGCATGAAGGTAAATATAGAAAAAATATAAGCACCCCTATATTCATTGGATTGTTATTTATAATTGCCAAGATTTGGAAGCAGTCCAACTGTCCATCAGTAAAAATGTGGATAAAACGACTATGGAACATTTACACAATAGACACTTTTCCAGATAGGACATACAGATGTCCAATACATATATGAAAAGATGCTCAACCTCAGTAATCATCAGAGAAATGTAAATTGACAGCACAGTGAAATATCAGTTCACACCTGGGAGAATGGCTATCATCAATAAATCAACAAACATGTGCTGGCAAGGACTGGACAAAGGGTAATCCTTTTGCACTGTTGGTGGGAATGCAGATTGGTGCAGCCGTTGTGGATATATGTATGGAGTTACCTCAAAAAATTAAAAGTGGATCTGTCTGATGACTCAGTGATTCCACTTCTGGGAATTTATCCAAAGAGACCCAAAACATTAAGTTAAAAGAATATAAGCACCACTATATTCATTGCAGCATTATTTACAATAGCCAAGATATAGAAGCAGCCCAAGTGTCCATCAGTAGATGAGTGGATAAAATCCCAATGATACATTTACACAATGGAATGCTACTAGACAGTGAAAAAAAAAAGGAGAGAAAGAAAGAATGTTGCCATGTGGTACAGTATGGGGAGACCTAGAGAACATTATACTAAGTGAAATAAGCCAGTCAGAGAAAGACAAATACCATGTGATTTCACTCATATGTGGAAGCTAATGAGCAAACTGAACTAACAAGCAAAATAAACATAGACTCACAGGTGGAGAGCAGGATGACAGCTTTCAGGGAATGGGTTAGGGGGTAGGGTGAGTGAGCAAAAAGAAAAATAGGACTCATGGACACGAACAACAGTGAGGTGATTTTGTGTAGTCTGAAGTAAATTATACTATTTTCTTTTCCCTTCTTGTCTTTCTGTTTAAATCTTTTAAGAGATCATCGTGTTTTGATAAAAGTTCTAACCTTGAATTAAAAAATTATGAAAACAATGATAATAATAGATAACTTTTAATATTTGTTGAGCTCCTACTATATCACTGATACTATGCTAAACATGATTTATGCACTTTATGAATTAATTATAGTAATATTTTTATTAATCAGGATATTTGATAAAATAATGTCAATACTATTCTGTTGTTTAAAGCCTTGGGTGCATTTATTTCTTGTTCCCTTTGCCTAGAATATCTCTTCTTTCAGTTTTCTAATGTCTGACTTTTTTTTTTATTTTTTGCCACAAATACCATCTACAATTTCAACACTTTTCTTCATATCAGTAAATATTACCATTTCCTTAAATATGATATTATTTCTGTATTTGTTCATTTCTTCAGTGTTTTTTTCCTCAAGAAGAGTGTCAATAAGACATGAAGTCTGTCCTATTTTCCACAATATTACCAATGTGCAGAAGACTGCCAGGGATATTGCTGGCATTCGATACATAACTTGAATGAATGACTATCCATTTTGTGACTCATGTAAGGTTGAATATAAAATTAGATACATTAGTAGATTATATTTTGTTGCCTTTGCAGATCTACCTTCTGTCTTTTTCTGCACCTAACAAGGTTACTCAAAATGGGTTCTCCTTCTTTTTTTGTTTTGTTATGTTTCCTAAAATGGGGAATAGCTGTAAGAAATCAGCAAACGTGTTAAATAATGTTGGAGTATTGATTTTTTGGTCACTCTCTGGCTTGTCATTTGTTTCCAAGGATCATGTTCTGCTAATGAAGACCACAGCTCTCTTTTCCAGGAGCTCTTTCCTGAAGCTCCAGCTCTTTTTTGCCAGTCCTTATAAACACTGTCTCCCTTTATGTCTACGTTGGTAGCTCATTCCAGTATATATGTATGCATATATACACATATATATTTTTTAGCCTTACATACTTTGACACACCTTGTTGTACCTGTTTACCTGCCCCTACTTTTAAAATTAGTGAAGCAGAGAGAGATGACAATAAATAGATGGCTAATTGGTCACAGCATAAGTAGGGAAAATTGACAAGAATTTGTTTTGAAGATAGAGTGTACCTACAAGACTTGCTGATTTATTAGATGTGGAGTAAGAGGTAAGGAGAAGTATAAAGAGTGATTTAGGAAACTTTAATCTGAATAACAAAGGAAGCAGAGATGCTATATATCATTATGGTAAAACATATATTTGCTCAGGTAATTGGAAGGAAGTCAAGAATTACGTTTAGGGCATACTAATTTTAGAAACCTATAAAATACATATGACCATGCAGTCAATTTTTATATGTTGAACTTGAAATAAAAAACATGTAAATGATGGGATTTATAAGCATTCATATAGAAGAGGAAATGGCTAAGGGTGAAACTGTTTTCTCTGAAATTAGTGAAAATATGGATTTTTCTTTTAATATGAACAAATTGATGACCAGAAAACCTTTGTACGGACCACTTGACACTTTCATGTTAAACACTGTTTAAAAATATACAGCTGATCTAGAAAGAATACTATATAAATCCCTGAGGATGAAATAAGACAAAACTAAAAAATCCAGAAGGAGATGGTTGCTAAGGAATCCTAGTGAGATTTAAATTCATGGCAGTGATAAGTGAAGAGTAAATAGTAGATTGCTTACCATTGAACTGAAATAATATGCTCATGAACATTCTAAGTACTATAAATAATCAATTAGAGAGCAGATGAAAATCAGTTATACAAAAACACTAAGACCATTTACACTCTGACAAATATGAAAAACAATGAAACAGGATAATGGGATAGAAAGTCCTAGGGCAAAGACAATCCTCTCTGAGAAAGTAATAGGCCTGATACCTGAATAATGGGAAAAACCAAGCATAAGTACACCTTAGGGAAGAAAAATCCAGTTAGAATGAACATCTATTACAAGTTTTCTGAGGTAAGTTCAGTCAGATGATAACCATTGTAGGTCAGGGTAAAATTCTGACATTTTATAAGTGTAATGAGTAGTCATTGGATCTTTAGAGCACAGATTTGGATGCTTTAGGTGTATATTTGTGGCCTGGTTAGGGGTTAAAAGAGAGGGAGATAAGATTGTTGGCTATTGGAAGGTCAAGGCTGTATCTGAACATGGCTTGAGTTAAATAGCAGGTGGATAAGATGAAAAAAAATTGAAGCAGATATACTTAAATAATTATACTTCCTATCATACCAAGTATTCTGAAGCACAGAAAGATGTATTTTAAATTTCTAATATGTAGCCCTGACTGGTTGCACAGTGGATAAGGCACCGGCCTGCAAACCCAAAGGTCGCTGATTTGATTCCCAGCCAGGGCAACATAACCAGGTTGCAAGCCAGGTCTCCAGCCAGGTCCGTGGCTGGAGGCAGATGAAAGGCAGCCATATATTGATGTTTCTCTCCCTCTCTGCCTCTCTGCCTTCCCCTCTCTCTGAAAAATAATAAATAATTTTTTTTAAATGAAAAAGAAATCTAATATGCTTTCATAGGCATACATTCATATCTTCTATATCATTTATTTCATTGTATTACATTTTATCTATTTACTTAAATTCTTCCACCATTAAAATGTATTATTTTGAGGCTTAGTAATCTTTGTATCAATAATCATTAGGCCAAAGTCTGAATTACAGTAGAAATTCCATAAATGTCTACAAATTCATGATCTACTATGAAATGAAAAATTAAAAGGGAAAATAATTGCACATATAAAATTATTATAATTATTTAGTTTTGTGATTCAGTCTTTAAACTATGTAGAATAAGTTTGTGTGTTCAGAGACTGGTAAGGAGCAGAAGGTGATTGCTAAGAAAGAGTTTATTTGTATAAAATTCAAATCCACCATCATGCAAGGCAAGTCTCAGAAGGTAAATTTATTCACAGTTGAGATAAGAATTGTAGAATTGCTTTTATTCTGAGAATCGAATCAAGGCCTTTTGCTCTTATTATTATTGATCCATGATTATACCGATATATGTAAAGTTCAGTGCAATATCCTTTATTTAGTCATCACTGGCAAAAATAATTTAAGTGTGAATGGTAAGAAACTACTGATATCTAATTCACAGCACAAGTCTTTAGTGCTGCGTAGTGGATAGAATGTTCTTTAATAATCACCCAGTGATGCCAGCAATTAGGATTCTTTAATAGAACTGTCTAGGGTCTCCCTGTTAAGAATGATGTATAATGTTAGTTTTTGATAGATGTTTTTGATCAAATTAAGAAAGTGTCATTTCATTCTTAGCTTTCTAGAACTTCTCTTATTAAATGGGGAATTGGTGGTAAATTATACCATACATTTTGCATAATCTAGGAAACTGGTAATTTGTTTTTGTCTTTTAGACTTCTAAGATAATACATCATAGCATTTTTATATATCCAAATATTGGCTCAATTTGCATTGTTGGGCTAAATTCTATTTACTCAAAGTGTATTAATGCTTTAGTATACATATTGCTGTATTTGATTTGCTTATATTTTATTTAGAGCCTTTGCATGTACTTTAATCATCAACAAACTTTTTATTTGTGATTTTTTTACACAAATATTACTAATGAGGTTAATAAAATAATCTGGAAGCTTTTCAATTTTAATATAATGGAACAGTTTAAATAACATTGATATTAATTTTTTAAATAGAATTTGATGTGAAATTATTGCATAATGGTTTTGTAAATAATAAAGTGATGCTTCAATTTCTCTTATGTTTTTAGCGTTTGTCAAGCTCTGTCAAGCGTTTAACTTTTTTTTTTTTTTTTTAAGGTTTTATTTATTGCTTTTAGAGAGAAGGGCAGGGACAAAGGAAGAAAGGGAGAGAAAAATCACTGTATAGTTGCCTTTCACCTTTCTCCAGCTACGGACTTGGCTGGAGACCTGGCTTGCAACCTGGTTATGTGCCCTGACTGGGAATCGAACCAGCAACCTTTGGGTTTGCAGGCTAGTGCCTATCCACTGAGCCACCACCCAGGGCTCAAGTGTTAAACTCTTGAGTCATTTGTTTCTTTTGGTAAAATTTTACAATTTAATATTGTAAAGTTATATGTGGAACTATCCTGAACATTTTAATTTCCTTTCATTCATTTGGAGATTTAAAAAATATATTTAGTGTTGTTTTGTGTGTGTGTGTGTGTTTTAACGTCACCACATTGATCTGCCGAATTTTGTGTTTTAATTTTTTATCTCTTGGTCAAAAATTTTAGATGTATGCCAAACTTTCTTTAATTATTTTTTCAAACCTTTTGCTCTAAATTTATGTGGTCTAGTATTATTAGTTCATTATTGAATGCTTAAATTTATCTTTACTTACTTCTTTTTCCTTTCCTATATTTTATATTTTTCTGGATTCTTGACTTGTATTTCTGACTTATTTATGTTCAGTCTTAATGTTTTCTAATATGACTTATCTACCTTAAAATTCAGTCCATTGCAAAACACCCCCAATTCCTATTATGATCTCTCCAACTATTATAGTGTTTGATAACCTACATGAATACATTTTAACTCTCTTCTGATTCAGTGATTGCTCCTGGAGCAAGTAAACATTACTGATGTGAATCACACCACCTGGGAAAAATGTTTTTATTTAATTCACATGACTGGGCAAAAATTGTCAACACATAGTATCCCTTCATATATCTGCTAAGAGTGTCTTGCTATATATTGTTTAACTTCCTCACTCATCATGAGAATTAATGGTATTTTCTTTTGTTTTTATTTTTATTGAATTTATTGAGTAACATTGGTTAATAAAATTATATAGGTTTCAGGTGTATAATTCTATAATACATCATCTGTATATTGTATTTTGTGTTCACCTCCCAAAATGAAGTTTCCTTTCATCTTCATTTATCTCCATTTTACCCTATTCTACTTCCTCTCACCTACTTTTCCTTCTAATAATCACCATACTGTTTTCAGTGCCTATGAGTTATATTTTCTTTGTTTACTCCTTTCACCTTCTTAACCACTCCCCTAAACCCCCTCCCCTTGAGAATTGTCCATCTGTTCTCAGTATCTTTCTATTTTGTTTGTTAGTTTAGATTGCTCATTATACTACATATAATGGTACTTGTCTTTCCCTGACTGGCTTGTTTCACTTACTACGTATAATACTGTCCTGGCCCATCCATGCTATCACAAAATGTAAGATTTCTTTCTTTTACAGCTGAGTAATATTCCTTTGTGTAAATATACCAGAGCTTTTCTTTCCATTCATCTACTGATCGGCTGCTTCCAAATTTTGGCTATTATAAAAGATGCTGTAATAAACATAGAGGTGTATATATACTTTCAGATTAGCATTCAGGTTTCCTTGGATATATTTCAAGAAATAGAATCACTGGGTCATAAAGCAGATCCATTTTTAATTTTTTGAGGAAACTCCATACCGTTTTCTACAGTGGCTGCAGCAATCTTCATTCCTACCATAAGTACCTGAAGATTCCCTTTTCTCCATATCCTTGCCAACACCTGTTTATTGATTTCTTGATGATGGCCATTTTGACAGGTGAAAAGTAATATTTCATTGTTGTCTTAATTTGCATTTCTCTGATGATTAGTGATGTTGAGCATCTTTACATGTGTCTATTGGCCAATCTGCATGTCTTATTTGGAGAATTTTTTTCTTACTTTTTCAAATTTATTTATTTATTTTAATTATGATTTAATGCTTGTGTTATTACAGTTGTCCCAATTTTCCCCCATCTGCCTTCTTCCACTCAGCACCTCCCAGTCCTTCAGGCAATCCCCACACCATTGTTCATGTCCATGAGTCATTTATAGTTAATTAGGCTACTCCATTTCCTATAGTGTACTTCACATCCCCATGGCTATTCTGTAACTACCCATTTGTACCTCTTAAGTTTCTAGTCAGGTCTTTTGCCCATTTTTTAATTGAATTTTTTTCTGGTGTTGAGTTTTATAAGTTCTTCATAAATTTTGCATATTAATCCCTTATCAGATGTATCATAGTAAGTACATTCTCCCATTCAGTGGGTTGTTCTTTCATTTTTCTTTTTTTTTTTTTGATGGTTTCCTTTTCTTTGCAAAAGCTCTTTAATTTGTCTATACCATTTATATAGATATTCATACATAGGACAGGGTATTAAAATTGGTTAAAGATCACAGATTATTAAGGGTGATATATAGAAAACAGAAATAAACCAAAATTAACAACTTTCTCTGCTCCCCCCCCCCCCCCACCAGTAATACCAACTCAATTTGAAAAGATTCTCACAAGGCAAGTTTTCAGAGTATAATGGAAGCTATCCACTCCACATTCTGTGAAGATGATGGTAAGAGGAAAGAAAAAAAGGATGGCTGGGTGGGTATTGTATATTAGTGAGGTAGAATCTCAAAAGAGTTACCTTTTTATTTGCTAAATTGTAGCTGAGCCTTTTCTTTTGAGAATTTATCATTTTTTCAAGTTATTTGATCATTTTTATTAGTTTTTTAAAATTATGGGTTTGTAATTAAAAAGTTTCTCTATATAATTTCGTTGACTTATATATATGTTTCAAATATTGTCAAGTCTTCAGCTTACCTCTCTATTTTTTAAAAAGATTTTATTTATTATTTTTAGAGAGAGAGAAAGGGAGAGAGGCAGAGAGGGAGCGAGACATCAATGTATGGTTGCCTTTCACCTGCCTCCAGCTACGGACCTGGCTGGAGACCTGGCTTACAACCTGGTTATGTGCCCTGGCTGGGAATCGAACCAGCAATCCTTGGGTTCGCAGGCCAGCGCCTTATGCACTGTGCCACCACCAGCCAGGGCTTACTTCTCTATTTTTAATGGTGCTTGGGTTATATTTTTATATATTTTATTTTATTTTATTTTGTTTCTTTTGAGAAGTCCATTTTATTGTCTTAAATATTATGAAATTTCAAAGGAACATGACTAATTATGATTTTTCTCTTTTTGCCCCTACTATTAACATCACTTGGGAGAATCTTTCAAACTGAACATTTCCCTCCATGTTTACTTCTGAGAAGTTTGTTAAGTTTACCTTTGGTAATGTGGTAGTAAAAGGGGTTCTATGGAAAATAACCTCATGAGTGATATGATCTAAATCATAATAGGCAATCACATCCCAGGCATATAAAGTTTTTCTAAAAGGTTTCTCTTTGCCTTAAATGAGCCCAATCCGATGTTTTTGTGCATCTAAGTTAACACAACATTTGAAATAAACATCAACACTATCAAGAAGCACACTATCTTGTTAACTATCTGCAATCCAATCCCCAAGTTTTTTCTCACCTTCCTGTAATCTTCCTTATGTTTCCTTAATTTCAAAGCTACAAGAAACTGCACAACTGTCATTCCCTGAAGTGTGTGAGATCCTGTAATTGTCAACAGTTTTGGCTCAAATATATTCTTACAAAAATTCTTTTCATGTTTATTTTATGGTGAGCCAAAAGAAAGCAGGTTGAGGAGCTGGCTAGAGGACTGTATGTATTTATCGGGATTAGCAGTTACCATCAATTTTCTCTATGCAGCTGTTTTATGTCTGTGAGTACCAGGCTTCTCGGCCTTGCGAGGACTTTTTAAAAACCAGTATTACAATATTATAGTTTGTGTAATTGTTACATGGACCAGAATGATCCTGATGACTGAGCAAAATTCTCTCTCTGTTGGAGAGCTAGCTATTTAATGATTATGCCATTAGAGCAAAGGGAGTTATTAGATTATATATCAATTACTGGGGCTTCCTGCTATGATAGCCTGAGGCATTCATGCCTATTATAGGATTATACTTGACAAAAATTTGAATGCTTATATTCCTGAGATGACCCTATCTTCTCCACACCAGAAAGTTCTGAAAACACTTCGGTATAGAAATGTTTGATTAGGGTCATTTCATGCCGTTAAGCAGGTCATAAATTCAGCAGAAATGTGAATTCCTGAGTTCCTAGTACTTGAAGAAGTATGAGAACTAGATAAGTGCTGTGCAATAGTTTCAGTAATAAATGGAATGTCCTATATCTGTACTGTCCAAATGGCAGCCACTAACCACTTGTGGCTATGCCACACTTGAAATGTGGCTAGTGTGACTGAATAACTGGTATTTTAACTCTTTCTTTCTTTCTAAAGATTTTATTTCATTATTTTTAGAAAGAGGGGAAGGGAGAGAGGCAAAGATGGAGAGAGACATCAATGCATGGTTGCTTTCCACCTGCCTCCAGCCACAGACCTGACTGGATACCTGGTTTGCAACCTTGTTATGTGCCCTGGCTGGGGAATCGAACCTGCGACCTTTGGGTTCGCAGGCCGGCGCCTTATCCACTGTGCTACCAGCCAGGGCTATTTCTAATTTAGTTAATTAAGATTTAAATTCGGACAGCCGAGTTTAACTAGTTACCACCTTGTTGGACATACTTAGATCTAGAGACTCAATGTCAGTTTATTATTTACAAACATTGCTAGTATCAATTTTACAGAGCTGTGTGAGAACAGTAGATAAACTATTCAGCATATAGTAGACCCTCCATCAATATTTGTAAAATGACCCAGGGTTAATATCTCAGCATATATAGTGAGGCTTACAGAAATATCTACTGAGGATGTCATCTTACTAGTTGATGTCAATTTTCAGTCAAAATGAATTATTATTGATTGACCCATGAGGATTTTCTTGACTCTATCTTGACGTCTGACATGAATAAAATTTACCTCTTTATTTTCTAACTGAAACACAGTCTTCTTGTTTTTTTGGCAGCATTTTGCACTTTGGTAACATGCACTTTAAATTCAGCAAGTCAGTTCAAATCCATTTAATTAAGCCAGTAAACTTTTCTTTATGCATGCCACATGTTCTTTTCTGGGTGTTCTATCCCTCCTTTAATTGATTCATGTTTTAGGTGTTACTATTGACTTATTTATTTTTTACTGAAATGAAAAAGAATCTTTGCAAAGGAGCAAGAGTTTGTCTATCTTTCTATTTATGTATCTAGATTTAGATATGTATATATAGGTTACAGAAAGTAAAAAAATTATTTTCACATTAAATTATTTTTATAGCATAATTTATTATATTCTGAAAAGCAGTCCTCCCTAATGAAGGGTAATATAGACTACAGGAAAACAACCTGTAAAGGTCTGTTTTATTTGTGACTTTGTAGTCTGGGCACTGTAACCTCGGGGCTAGTCCTATACTCTCTTTAAGCACCGGTTTCTGTATCTATAAAGTAGGAATGGCAGCTCCAAATGTACGGTCTTCTGAGGTAATTAATCAAAAGAAGAAAATGTAATACAGATTTGATAATTAAATATATAATAAGTCTAAAAAATCTAGTCAGGGGGCTCTAAAGTTCAAAACAAGCTGAAGAATTAAGATTACAATGTGTTTTTTTCCTTTTTATACATCTAATTTCTATGTTTATTTGGACAACCAAGTTTGTCAGGTTTTCTGCAGGACCCCCAGAAAAAAAGGACAGGGTCTTTTTACTAAGTAGGTCTCACATTCTGATGGGATCTAAACTGTGGATGTAAACATAAATACATAGAACCTTTAAAAATACTGATAATGAAGCCTGAGGTGTGGGGATCATTTATGAGATAGCATGCTGTTTCACACTTGTTTGACATCATGGTGTGTGATGAGGCACACTAAAACGATTAGACACCAGAGGGTACAGTGAAGTGCTCCTCTGTCCCCTCACCGCTGGCCACCAGGAGAACAGGTTCTTTTGTGTTTTTCGTTCAACCTTCAACCTATGTATATGTATAGTGGATTTTGTATGTGCTTGTCCACTTATGAATTTGTATGTTTGTGCACACACACGTCTCACATAACCACACATATTTTCCTGTCCCCACTCTCAACCCATCATGGTGACAAATATCTCAGAGAGTGAGGAGACTGAGGATGACAATATAAAGACAGAGTGAACTAATCAAAGTGTGCCACAAATCTTACTGCAAAATGGTGACTCAGGAGATGAGGTTCGACACCATCTTCTTTAGATCCTCTGGACTTTTCTTATGCAAAGAGGAATTTCAAGAAGCCCATGGACAGTGAGCTTCTCAGAGCAGAGGTTGTGTGTGATTCACCTCTAAGTCTCAATCTCCTGATAGATATGCTTGGATTCTTCCTCTGTCCACTCCAATCCAATATGCTAAATGAATGCCTGTTTAACTAAATACTTTGCTCAGGAGTTGATTCATTTCACCCTTGACCTGAAAGGTCTTGGAGGTCAGCCTTTATGTCGGGAAATATATAATAAAAAGTGGAGATGGGGCACATCTGGGCTAAAACTGACATAGAGGTCACCGGTCACCTGCTTTCCTTCTTGTATTTATTGATACCTCAGTGAAGTCAGATCATCTTTAGTTTGCAGTTCTGTCTGTCCCTGTCCTAGCACAGTAAGTGGCACATGTGTGTACTGTGCTCCAAACAAGCAAATACATTAATTTATCTAATCTAAACTCTTCCCTGATCTTTCACCACAAACTGAATGCAATGCCTAAGATTTCATTTGTAACACAACAAAAAATAATTCTGGATTTTAGACCTGTCTTATTCACTTAAATATCCAATTGGCCTTGAGCATGTATGTGAACTTCAATTTTTTTAACCTCACCAGGTGGATAAACAATACCTACCTTCTCTAAACTCTAGGGTTATTGTGAAGACCTAGGTGAATTCATGTGAAATAATTGTGTGAACAAGTATAATTTTATTATTAGAATATTGTAAGGCAAATAAAAAGTTACCGAATGAATAACGCAAACAGGCATCCAGTGCTTTAGGAGTTCAGAGAAATGACAAATCTCCAGCTCAGGCTGGCGAAGGAAAGCTTTATAAAGGATTAATTGAAAGCAGAAATGGACCATATTCAAGCCAATATTTCACATCTTTTTATTTGAATTCCTTTCACTTCAAAATCTAAAATAAATTAAGGTAAACTTAAGTGTCAGGGAAAAGATAGCAGAAGATAATAACTTTAATTAAATATTATTGTATCAACACAAAAATACAGTGTTCAAATAAATTGCTAATGTTTAATTTCATATTCTAAGGACCCTGTATTAAGTAATTTTAGAAGTCAACAAAGAACAAATAATGATACATCAATATCATTTCTATTTTATTTCAAATGCTAATGTCAATAAAAATAAAAACAGACCTAATAAAATACAACAGCTTCATTTCCTTGCATATTACCCTTGTCCATTAATTTTAATATAATGACTTCAATGTATATGGTTTTTCTACTGCAAATTATTCTCAATTATTTAAAAAGTCTGTTTTCTTCAAACAAGCTATCACTCTGTATCTGACAAAAAATGTAGCTGAACTATTTTGAACTAATTTAAAAATATTTTTCTTTACTTTGTATCACATTCAAATAAAAAAATAGTACTATGAACAGTACTCATAAGACACTTTTAAAGAGAATATGCTCATATGGACTCAGCTAAGGCAATTTATTACAAAACATTGATATTATATTTGTAAAGTCCTTTCTTTGGTGTTCTTTATTTCAAAGACAACTCAATTTTTAATTTTTTTCCACAGTGTTTGTTATGCTCCTCTGTTATATTGGAAAACATCATGAAGCAACGGCTCAGGTGCTGAGTTCTGACTGCCCAAGTACACTGAGCTCCTGAGGCCAGAGAGCTGGAACATTGAGAGAAGGCAGCCCGGGTGTTCACTAAGGACAGCTTTTGAAGAAAGAAAGAATGAATGACCAGTTGTGTCCAGTGTGGCTGACTGGCTGAGTAAGACGAAGTTGAGAAAAGGCCCTGGACCTGGAATGATAAAGAACATCGATAACCATGGCAATGGAAGCCTAGGCCTATTACAGGTCACAGACTGAGGTAATACATTTCTAAATAAAAGAAGCTCTGTACATCTAGCTTGACATAAATGCCTTCATAATTATCAAATACAAATATGTGGCTAATTTTTGCCAAATTACTAAAGATGAGCCACTAATTAAATTATTTAAAAAATGATGTTAAGGAACTAGTAGGAAATGATACATTTATTTTTCTGCAAGATTCTACTGTCATCTGCCTGAGTGAAAGGATTTGTGATGTTAACTTGCCTTCATTACTACCGAAACACTCAAATCTACCATTCAGTTCAGTTTATCTGAGTCAGTCTTGGATAGCACCCCAGCGCATTCAGAAACCACAAACTCGCACAGCAGCTGGAGCAGGCACTGACTACGTTGAAAGGAATGGAGATGTGGAGACATGTTTTCCAGGGCCAGAAAAGTGCTAAGTATGTGAACAAAGGCTTCAGGTCACACTGTGCTAAAGTCCAGATCCCAAATGATGGAAGTGTGTGTGCAGTCTTTAATAACATTGTTGAGCCTTGGTAGGGAAAGGCTAGGTCTTTACGTTCTGGGCATCCTTCCAGCTATCAGTATATATGATTGTGACATCTTAAATTGTACTGTACATTTGGATGGGTGAGGAGGACTGAAGGCTTTGCTTCCTTAGGATTGATTGATTCCCTTTGCTGCTCTCTCATGTCACTGCTGCAGAGTGGGGTATGTGTACAGACCAGAGCAATCCTGTGCTTGAACAGATTCCATATGTTATAGCTGAAACTGTTTTTTCTCCCCATTCCTAATAAAGGATGTTTTCAGAGTGGGACAAAAGTAGGTTTATGGTTGTTTGTATGGAAAATAATATAACAATAAATAATAACATAATAATAAACTATGCTTTGCATACTCACAACCACAAGCCTACTTTTGCTCCACCCTGTACAGTGGTAAAAAGTGTCAAGGTTTGGAAGTGAGTTAGTTCATTCTTTCATTATTCCATACCACTTTGTGTTTCCTAAAACTAGATAGATAATCAGGGATTATTTTGAGGCATTTCTGATATCCAAAGTAAGATCAAAGCTTACTTACTGAGGACAGAATATAGTACAACGGCATATTTTGTTTAAAGCTACTTCCCAGATACTTATAAATTTTTGTGCAAAGTCAAAGAAATTAAAATTAAAATGAGGAGATTTAATGAGAAGAAAAATCATTTTCTCTGCTCAATGGAATTCATAAAAGTGGCTTTTAGAATTCAGGTAACTCGGATACTTATTTTCTATGCATTTGAAGTTGAATATTACTTTGCATATGAGAGTCAAGAAATTATTTTTAAAATGAATTTAATAATTTTAGTTTGATTGCATAAAAATATGCTTTCAGAATCTATGGCAAATTGATTTTTGGATGGAGAGGGATTTCCAAGGCATTAAGCGATTTGCTTTTGCTTGTCAGCAAGACAGAAGCAAGAAATATTTTATCTCATTTGAGCCTGTGGTTCTTGCTTGGTTCATTAGTTTTCATTCAAGTTCCTCCACATGCCACAGTTAATATACTAATGCTTTAATGAGTGTGTATAAATAAGCTGAGGCAGAATTTGGCCAATAAATTCTAAAGATATAATTGCTTCTATAATGAATATAATTTTCTTTCTTCTAATTATTTTCAATTAATATAGAATATAGGCCAAACTTATTTTTCACATACAAACATATGTGTTGTCACTGCATTATCTGGGGCTCTAGAAATTTATATAATTGGAATTTATATTAATGATGGTTTAATGATTGCAAAGTCTAAGTGTAATAAAACTTGAAACCTTACATGCAGATGTATTTAAATACCAACTTTGTACTAAAAGGTTGCTTTAACTTTTCCACTTTTCCATATAGGTATAAACAGCTTCTTTGATCTATGGAAACTTTATTGATTTTTTATATTTTAACATAATTATGCTTATTATAATTTTATTACAATTTTCACAATGAAAATGTTGGATCCTTAGGCCTGAGATGAAGAAAAAATAAAGCATTCACCAGTGTTCTCAGTGAAAAAATACAATAATTAAAACCAAGTAAGCTTAGCCAGTATTTGTTGACTCTTCTTATTATGATAATTTTCTTCCTTCCAATAAATCCTTTCTCATGCTCTGTGTCTCTCCTCATAGTACTATAAGCTTATACTTTACAAATGATCACTATATTCTGTTAGAATTCATCTGGATTATAGCTACTACTGCTACCTCCAAAGTGCACAGTCATATATTTAGCTGTCTCAATTGCACTGCATTTCATACATAAAATTGTTACATATCTCTTTCATATATTTCCCCTACCCTATTAATTGCACTTACTTCCTACAATCTGGCCTACCTCTTAGTTTGTCTCCTTGATTTCAATATCTTTCCTTCTAGTCTATCTTTTATCCTAATATAATTTTTAAAAAGATTTTATTATTTTTAGATAGAGAGGCAGAGAGGAGAGAGACATCAACGTATGGTTGCCTTTCACCTGCCTCCAGCTACAGACCTGGCTGGAAACCTGGCTTCCAACCAGTTTATGTGCCCTGGCTGGGAATTGAACCGGCGACATTTTGGTTCACAGGCCAGCGCCTTATCCACTGTACCACCAGGCAGGGCCCTTTATCTAAATTTTTTTTCTTAAAATACTGATATATTCTTGTTTCAAAATGTGTACTATATAGTATCTACTATCCATTATGTAAATTAACCTACCTACATTTCCAGCCTTATTTCTTATGCTAACATTCCCCTTGCTACCAGATTATTCACTAGTGCCCAAATATGCCACAAGATAAGCTACCCTGATGTCCTTCATTGTCATTTATTTTCTGGAATAAGTATTCTCTTATTTATTCCTTTGTCATTCATCAACAGTTCAAATATGAAGCCTTTTCTACATTTAGAATGTACGTTGGTTTTTTGCAAATCACATTTTATTTAAACTTTACATTGTACCTTGGAAATTAAAATACATCTTCTCTTCTATCTTATTTTGATTTTTCTAGTTCTTGTCTTAAGGGAACTCGTCTTCCAGCATGAGAGATGGTGGTGCTCTCCGATCACATCCTTTTCTGATACTCTACTTCTTTCTGCACCATCTTAACAAGGTACCTGGAAGGCTTTTATCTCTGTAATGAGCCCTCTGGATTTGTTATATTGTAAAGGGTGAACCCAGTTCATAGTTCTGTTATTACATCAATTTTTGGAAAGCAGTCAGGGTCAGTACTGAAATTTACAAAATGGTACTGAAAGATTAAATTTAATTATATTCACCCATCAACTTGTTTCCTCTTTTTTTTTGTGATTGTTGTGCTACTTCTGTTCACCCAAATAACCAAAAAGCTCCTGAATAAAAGCAACCTATTTTCTACCTCTTGTGTCTGTCCTATCACTGATACCCATAATACCAGGCTTTTGTAAACACATTAAATATAACTAGGTAATTGGATTCTTTGTGCCTTAAATATTTTAATCCCTCTAACCTACATATGTTTAGTATATTTCCACAACAATTGAATGCACTACGTTTAGGTGAGTCTATTCCATTTTATCATTTATACACTATTTTAAACATTAAATATTATAAATATTTTATATGTTTTTAAAAAATCCTCATCCAAAGACATTTCTTATTGCTTTTAAAAAGAGAGGAAGGGAGAGAGGGAGCAAGAGGGAGAAACAACAAAGTGAGAGAGAATCAGCAATGAGTTGCCTTCTGTATGTGCCTGGACTGGGGATCACACATGCCCTGACCAAGAATGGGATAGAATCCACAACATGGGATAGAATCCACAACAGTGGATGTGCCCTGACTGGAAATGGAATCCACAGCCTTTCAATTACAGGACAATGCTCCAACTAACTGAGCCACACCAACCAGGGTTTTGATTGGCTTTTAAAAAATTATTTACCTACTATTATCCTCTTCCTTTGGCTCTGGTTTACCCAACCTCTTTGAAAAGTACAACACCTTCACAAATAGAACATGGACAACCAAATAAGAAATATCTACAACATAGTTACTAAGTTTTGTGATAGACATTAGGTGGGAACTAAAATGAGTTTCCCTTATATAAAAAGATAGATTATTCTGTGAACATTGTAATAAGTAATCAAAAGATGTATGCTTTCATTTCTGTGGTCCAAATGTCCAGTAGTGTGATGAGTAGGTTATGTTATCATTACATATTTGTTTCACAAGAATCTGTGAAACTATTTTCCAGAGAGTCTGTTTTATTTTATATTCCTACTAGCAATGTATAAGATCCAGTTTCTTTGTACCCCTGCCAGCATTTTGTGTTATCATTAAATAGTGATATCTAATTGTGGTCCTTGTTAGGTTTCAGGGGGTCAGCTGTGGTAGAGAAGGCCATCAGCCAAAGTTTGAACAAGATGGTTTATTGAATGTGAGACAGCTGGCTAGGGTCTTGGAGTCAGAAGCCAACAGCCAGGGTAAGGGCAGGGTGAGTTTTAAGGAGTTCTGAGGCGTGGAATTTGGAAACAGCACAGGATAGGCTAAATTGCCACCTTACATGGACAGCATGTTGGCAATTGGCCCAGTTGCAACCTCCTAATGGCTGTGTGAGTCTAGGGAAGCTTGGGGTGTGTGTGTGTGTGTGTGTGTGTGAGCTACCTGCTGGCTGGGTTTTGTTTAGAATGGCGGGCTTTTGGATGGTGGGTTTCTTCCTCACTGTCCTAATACATGTTTCTCTAATGGCAAGTGGTGTTGATCATCTTTTTAATGAACATTTGCCATCTCTCTATTCAATTAAGTGATATCTTGGGGTATAAATTTGTCAATAATATGGCTTGTAAGAATTTCTTCCCAGTCTGTAGCTCATCTTTTTGGTTCCTTAATAGCAGTGCAAAGATTTTTAATGATGTCTGATTATCCAATTTTTTAAGTAGGGATATTGCACATAGTGTATGTTTAAGAATTTTCTTTTTTACCAAACCCTATATCCCCAAAAGATTTTCCTAATTTTATTTCTAAATGCCTTATAACTTTACCCTTTGCATTCAAACATTACATATTGAGTTAACCTTTTGTATAAAGTGCAAGATTTAGATTTTGGCTCATTATGAATAAATTATTACATAAAATTTTATCAAAATAATAATATATTAAATAACCACATCCTGTTTACAAGCACCTTTGAAGATTTCCTATCCTTTTATTTATTTATTTATCTTTAAATTTGTATTTTATTGTTATTGTATTACATTCATCCCATTCCCACCCACTCTCCCCTTCCCCACCCTCCAATTCCCCCCCCTAAAGTCAATCCCACTTGTCCATGTCCATGGGTCATCCATGCTAGTTCCTTGACTAAACTGCTCCCCTTCTTTGCCTCCTACCCCCAACCCACCTTAACATCCAGGAATCCACAAAATGTTTTCTTCATGACCATTTAATTTATTTTTTATCATTAAGCTGTTGTTATTCTTTTTTCTCTAAACATGTGTCCAAAATGCACCACATAATTATGTTTATCATGATTCAGAAAGAAAACACCCATTTATAAGGGGTAAATTAATAACCTGGTTTTTACATATATAACATTTTAACAATATAGCCCATTACAACCAAGAAATTATTTGTAACTTTTGTAAGTTTTTTTAAGTGGCCCTGTTTGCTGCTAATGGGAAGTCAATCATTCTTGTAAATAAGATGAATATTAATAAATGTGCAAATAGGGCATATTTTATATAAATCCTATGACTATTATAATAACAAATGTGGATGCAAAATTATCCTTGAGTCAATTATGAAATATGATTCTATATAGTCCTATTAATTTTGCTAGTATTGGTTTGAATACTGACCAATAACTGTCTGATAACTTGCTAGTACTCAGTTCTGTGCAAATGCTACTAAGTTTATTATTTAATTATTAGAAATGCACATAAAGTGTTATAAAACACAGAATAATTATTTGAAAATTCCTGTGAATTCTAATTTTCATTACCAATGCTAAATTATTAATATGAATTTTGAAAAAATAAGTAAAAGAATTCTGTTAAAGACAGGCAAGTTGAAAAGTAGACTTTAAATGAGAAAGTAAAGTTACTACATTTTCAAAGGTCTAAATCCAAAGAAAACTACTGGGAAAGACTAAATATCATAATTTGAAAACAAAACCATATAAAATAAAAACATAATTTTATATCAGAAATATAATGATTGTAAAATATTTTAAGAGAACTGAGATCAAACACAAGTTAGATCAATAAATGTGGACAAACTTAAATCACCTATTAAAATTAGGAAATAGGGACAATACTAAAATGGAATATATACATATGTATATCATCTCAAAACATAGAAAGAGATGTTTAATTTCACTACTCAAGAATCCCAGCTTCTTAAAATGTATGGATCCCAACCTAATAATAGGAAAGAGTCATGGAATCTACAAAAGAATAACTTTCCTTGAAACCATGTGAGCTGAGATTGCAGGATAACCAATTGACCTAAAACTTAAAGAAAGGTACTTCAAAGGGGAGAAGAAACACAAAGCACTAACTTATCTAGGTCAGAGCACAGGATGAAGATTTAGTTACCATAAAGAGATAAGGAGTGTTCAGCTAAAATTCTCAATAAATTGCTACAGGCGGGGTATAGGCTAGCAGAACTGTACAGAGCCTGGGAAATCATAAGTACAAGGGTGGTTTACATTCCCTTTTGGGCTCTTCATGATCTTCCCTAAATGAAATGTTCACTAAAAATATGAAGGACAGGGTGGAAGATTGGAAAGGGTCTCCCTCTTATTCAGGTTAAGGGCTGGGATGGAGCTGTTACTGTGGGAAAGCCATAAAACACCACCAAGATTGCTTAGTTTTCTTAAGCTTTAGGTGAGGAAACAGAAAACAGAACAAAACAAAATGAAAACCAAACAAGCAACAATAACAAACCAACAGACAAGAAAAAGCTTTCTGCTCTTGAAGAAGGGACAGTAAAATATCCAGAATCTGGATTATTGGATCAGTGAAAATTTCCTTTGATTCCTAGAGAAGGCAGCATCACCATAGAGTTCTCAACTCTGAGACTGAGATATTATAGTATCTATTTATCAAGCTAAAAAAATATATATCAAGAAATGTTCCTCCACCTTACCACTCTCTCCACATCACACTAGAATGTATTGATTGAGTACCAATTAACATTAATTTACCACTGGAGATGGGCAAGAGTTTGGAGAGAAGATCCCTCTGAGATTTTGGCTAGTTAAAAAGATCTAAATTTCAGGGAAAAACAAGATTATTAAAAATAAACTTGCCCTGGTTAGTATGACACAGTGGATTGAGTGCTGGCCTGCTAAAGAAAGGGTCACTGGTCTCAATTTCAAGGCAGAAGCCTGGATTGCAGGCCAGGTCCCCAGTTGGGGGTATGCATGAGAAACAGCCACGCAATAGTAATTCTCTCCCTCTCTTTCTTATTCCCTTCTCCTCTTTCTAAAAATCAATAAATAAAGTCTTTAAAAATAAATTAACCCTCTGGCAGCTCAGTCCTTACTTAAACACAAAATAATGCTAGAAATTGGCAGCAGTTGTACACAAAGGAGAAATGTAGCAAGAACAAAATCTAAAAATCAACTCAGCTCTTAAACTAAATTAATGTAACCTTTATCAAATACCTCAATCTGCACTGTTCTACACACAATGACCAGGTTTCAACTAAAAAAAAAAAAGGTACAAGAAACCATACACAATAAGAAATATAAATAAGCAGAACCAGACTCAGTTTGTCCAGAGATTAAAACTCTCAGACAATGACTATACAATAATAGGTGGTTAATATGTTTAAAGTCTCTGGTCCTGGCTGGTAGCACAGTGGATAAGGTGCCAGCCTGCAAACCCAAAGGTCGCTGGTTCGATTCCTAGCCAGGGCAACATAACCAGGTTGCAAGCCGGGTCTCCAGCTAGGTCTGTAGCTGGAGGCAGGTGAAAGGTAACCATACACTGACATTTCTCTCCCTCTCTGCCTCTCTCCCTTCCTCTCTCTCTGGAAATAATAAATAAAATCTTTAAAATAAAAAAAAATATGTTTAAAGTCTCTAATTGAAAATAATGTACAGCATCCATTAATAGATGGGGAATCTCAGCAAAGAGATGGAAACCAGAAAACCCTAAAACTACTGAGATGCCATTTTCACCTATCAGATGAAAGAAATTTCAGATACGTGAAAATTAAAAATATACCAATACATTCTTTCAGTGCATCTGTAAGGAAACAGCCGCTTATGTATTAGTGGTAGAAATGCATACAGGTAGAACACATTTGGAAAGCAATTGGAAATAGTTAACAAAACTCCCAATTAACCTAGCAATCCCACTTTTGGGAATTTACCTTGATGGTAAACCTCCTCAACGAAATAAAAATATATTGATAAGTGTATTGTTTGTAATGGCAAAAACTGAAAACAACATATATCCATAAAAAGGGAAATTGTTGAATAGATTATCTACCCAATAGACTACCATGAACATGAGAAAAACATATCAATTGAAGTAGTGATTTTTAGAGTATACTACATATGTGATAAGAGCAAAGTAAAAATGATTATTCTACATACATTTCATGTGTAAAGAAATAAAAACAAGAATATATGTACCTCATTGTTCAGAATGAAGATGCAAATTTAAACCAGGAACAAATAAAAATTGTTGTCAGGCCAGAAGAATTTCTCAGTCTATGCATGGCCGGACCTTCCCTCTGGTTCAGCCGGAGAGATAGCTATGGGGTTAATCTTTTCCCAGAGCCCTGGAACACTGAGCCCCAAGGGTAACTGATTTAGCAACTCTAAGCAGACTGATGTAACCTTTGGATATACTCCTTCCTTCTACTAAGGTGTATAGAGCCCCCTTTGCTCCAATGTGTATGTATATAAAATTGCCCTTATTGTAAGCTAGGCACCCATCAATTGTGGGAGAGCAGACAAACCATTTATGTTCTAGTTGACACTCTCTAGCTCCCAGCCACGTGGAAACAGAGAGTGGGTGTAGAGACTCCCAGATTCTCTGTGGTCATTAACCTAAATGAATCAGTGATAGAAGTGGGCCAACTGTGTGTAAGGATGCTGACACTCTAAGCTACCTGGCTGTGTGGTCATTAGCATGCTAACCCTTCTGAAGGCTCCCTCTAAGTCCTTCTTCTCCACCATCAGAATGTGATGGTCCCGCACCCCAGGCTGTGGGATTGGCCAAATGGTGCCATGACCAAGATAGCAAGGTTCAGGCACTTGACAGTCGTGTATAGAGGTTAGGTGGGAATATGTCACAAAGCACAGAGGGGTGGAAACAAGATAAAATGAATTGAAGATGGCACTTCATTCAGTATACTTTTTAAAAACAGTTTTGACTTATAGATCTTGTATACTTCATAAATAAATAAAATAAAATAAGGGAGGAATTATAAGTCTTAGGGAAATTTTTATTCATTTTTAATAAGGGAGTCTTTTTCTTTCCAAAAAAGTTCTTTATTCTCTTTCTATAAAATGTTCAGTTGAAAAAGCAGGAAAAATACTGACAGTTTCTGTATTGCTAACCTTTATCTTTTTTTTTTTTTTTTTAATTTCTGACCAGCCTTGGGGAAATATCATACTCAAGTGGAATAAGCTCTGGATCTGAGTTGGCAGTCTTAGGTTCAGTTATGAGAAAGTCATTGTCTTTATGCTTTTCAAAGCCCATATCTGTATAATGAGAATAGTAATTCTTCTTTCTGACAAGTGTGGCTAAGTGATTTCTAAGAAAACAAATTAACAGAATAACCCCTTAGAGAATAAGGCTATGAGAAATCAGCTTTACATTTGTTTACTAGTTGGCTTTGACATAGAGGTGGCTGAATTATTGAAGGAATTAGTACATAGCTAATCAGGTATGTGTACATATATATATGTACATAGAGATAAGAACTGATGTTATCACTGTGTAAATGTAAGCAGTGTATTACCATAGAAGGAATAAAATTGTGAAAAATACACTTCTTACTTAAGAAACATCTGAGACTTGAGTAAACAGTCTCAGATAATGATAATATGATGCCTTCACTTAATAGACGGAAGGGTATGGAGGGAGGAAGAAAGGGAGAGAAACATCATTGTATGGTTGCCTTCCACCTGCCTCCAGCTATGGACCTGGCTGGAGACCTGACTTGCAACCTAGTTATATGCCCTGGCTGGGAATCGAACCAGCAACCTTTGGGTTCACAGGCCTGTGCCTATCCACTGTGCCACCAGCCAGGACTCTAATGACTTTTTAACTGCTCTGAGGGAAGAGGAGAATTACAAATTATTAACATAGCATTTACTTTTTCTTTTTCTTTTTATTATGTGAATTGAACTATTTATTTTTATTGTTTCTTTGGGTGTATAATTTCTTATTCTTTCTTTTATACCAAGCTTTATTGAGATATAATTGATATATAGCATTGTATAAATTTAAGGTGTACAATGAATTGATTTGATAAACCTACATGCTGCAATGCAATCAACACTCTAGCATTACTAAACAGCCACTTCAGGTTCAATACTTAATATTTATTAATTTTTATTTTTGTTGGGGGAATATTTAAAGTATACTCTCCTAGCAACTTTAAAGTGTATTATAAAGTGTTATTAACTATAATAAAAATGCTCTTCAGGAGATCCTAAGAACTTATTCATCTTCTAACTAGAAATGTGTATTTTTAAAAAAGATTTTATTTATTATTTTTAGAGATCGGGGAAGGGAGAGACACAGGGAGGGAGAGAGACATCAGTGTATGGTTGCCATTCATCTTCCTCCAGCTACGGACCTGGCTGGAGAACCTGGCTTGCAATTCCCTGGCTGGGAATTGAACCAGCAACCTTTGGGTTTGCAGGCTGACACCTTACCCACTGAGCCACCAGCAAAGGCTAGAAGTATATACTTTTGAACAACATCTCCCTATTTTCTCCTCTGGTAACCACAATTCTATGTTCTGTTCTATGAGTTCAGCTTTCTTAGGTTGCACATTTAATGATTTCAAACAGTATTTTTGCCATTGCTAATATAACAAGAATAGTTTGCATGGCATTATTATAACCCAGCAGCCACGGTGATGGACTGGAATTCCCATGTGTGAACAATGACCACTTCACTGTACTTGTCAGGGTCTGGGTAGAAGCTGTTGAGTTGGCATGTGTACTGTGTGGACATCACAGCCACAGCTATGAGCAATTAGTGATTGGCAGCTTCATCAGGACAATGTGCCTGCTCATGCATCATGTCTCATAGTTCTTTTGTGAAACATCAAATCACCTAGGTGACTCAACCTTTCTACAGCCTGAATTTGGCACCTTGTGACTTCTAGCTTTTTCCAAAACTAATATCACTTTTGAAAGGGAAGATATTTCAGAAAGTCAGTGAGATTCAGGAAAATAGGATGGGGCAGATCATTCTTTTCCCATTAACTATTCTTGGCTTCCTAATCAACATTGGTCAAGATTTCAGGTAATAAATATTTCTTTCTCAGTTTCTTTCATTGCATTCTTTAGTTTCTAGTAAAGGACCTCTTACAATGGTTTTAGAAAAGTCACATTTGAGATCCTTTTTAAGTAAGAACTAAAAGTACTTGCTTTTTTGTTTAGTTTATTTGTGATTTTTAAAATACTTTAGAGATACAAGGTAGTTTGTGTTTCTCTTACTTTCTAATTTAACTATAGATTTTTCTGTATTTTCTTGTAATCACTGAATTATTTAAATTGAAAACTATAAAACAAACTTAGTTGGGTGTTGTGTATGGTTATCTCTTTAGACAGTTTACAAATTTAAAGTGACTATAAACATTGCTGATTTAAATGTTGTTCTGCTTATTTAAAAAATTACATGAACCACAGTATTAACATTAGCTTATTCTATGTCATGAAGAATTTTAAGCAAGATTATTATATTACTGCCAGATAGAAGATATTAGAAGCTTGAGCATTTAATAGTAAATTTTTAAATAGCATAGACACAATTCATTATAACTTATGTACCTTTCTTCTTGTCTTTTTATTTTTATATTGAATATATTGTCATAAGATTGTGGGTCTATTTTTATTAAAATTATATGCAAATATCCATCTGCTCTCCTTCATTAGAAATTCAATTTCAAAAGAGAATTATTTGTATTCAATCTTAAAATTTTTACTGAGTAGTTTAAAACCCTGAATTAGGTAGTGAAGAACAAAATATGCCTGTTTTCAATAATTACTGGCAACTCATAAATAAACATCCCTTTGTATAAGTTTATGTAGACATACATTGCAAATCTCTAAGATTTTAATTTCTTATGTAGTTATTTTGATGAAGCAAAATTGAATTGCCATGCAAAAGTTTTAACATATGCAAAATATATTATAATGTTTAATTGTAAAATGTATGGCTCAGTTGTTAACTCAAAGTCCAAGTGACTGAATGTGATATGGTTCTTTTGAGAATTTCTGTAGAGAAAAGGGAGCAAAAATTGTGCATTAACTTGATCTGAACTCTTGAGGTGAGTAAAAGGTCTTAGACAAATAACATTTAGAGAAGGCATAAATAAGGCATAGTAGAAGAACATAAACCTTATTGAGAAAACCAAAAATTATGATACTGAGAACATAGGCACATGTGATATTCCTGACTTTCATTTGCAGCCTCAAATTGGAAATATGTGGAGAACAATTTTTCAGACACTAAACCCTGTTTCATAAATGTAAAGGTGCACATTTTAATTAATTTCAATATTTTTAGATAAAATGATAACAGAAAGTTTAGAAAACAGCTATAACTTGAAAGAAAAGGAAAAAACAATAACACATAAGTAACACTATATTCCCAAGAATACAAACTCCAATAAAGGTAGATAAGCAAAAGAATTTATATAAAAAAGATGCAGTCATTTTGTATGTAATTTTATCAGATTATGCTATTTTATGTTTATAATCTATTGAATTTGGCAATAGCTACAAAGAAATGCACTTCATGATTTGTTATTTCTTTGTGATAAAATAAAATTCAAATTTTAATGTTGTAGAAAATAATTAAAATACGAACATCAGGCTATGAAAATCTTTGCTATTCTGAGTTTAGTTATGTCACATTGCAATTTATCTTTGATCTTCATAGGAGATCTGAAATATCTTTCTGAATATAGAGACATATCTGAATTTAAATATTTGTTTTGGCACTAAATGTGGCCTTGGAGAAAATAATTTCTCTGTATCTCTTTTTTTTTTCATTAGTAAAAGCATAGATTAAAGTATCAATTCAATGTAGATGGGAAAATAGAAATGTGAGTAATTTGCTTGCTTTCTTCTTTTCACTGTCCTTTCTGATATTATTTTTGTTGACATTAATTATACTTAGAAGATAACCCTAGAAATAGACAGCTCAACATTTATTACCTCTCCTAAAATATTTATAATGTACATGACAATCACTCATACATAGTTCTATTTCTACCAAGTTCTTGGTAAGAATTAAGCCCTCATAGAAAGCATTATATTAATCTCTTTTCAGTGCATCTAGAAAGCCTTATATTTACTCCTACAGATAGCCCTGCTATTTTAATTCTTCATAGTTATAAAGTAATCAAAAAAATATATCTAAGTCTTAAATTAAAAAAAAAATAACTTTCAATATGTTTGTACTAAGTCAATCTATTTTAATAAATAACTTTTTTAAATAAATAACTTTTAATTGATAGAAGCCTAGAAATGGTATATTTTTGGAAATAAGTGACTTTTATAGTGTTATAGTATATGATGTAAGTTATCAGCTCAAGGAAAATATTAATGAGTAATTGAAAAGGTCATTCAGTCTTAAATCACATAATTTTCCAGTTGAGACAACCTGCTGTTATCTCTAATAGAGGTAAGACACCTCTCTAGCATACCTGATACTTATCATTAAATGGGATTAATTAAATTAAAAGCAACCAGCATATAGTTACTTAATGCTTTGTTCAGCTTTTGAATACTAAATCATATACAAATTTTTGTCAAATTAACCCCTAAACTAATTTTAACCCTAAATAAAGAAAACAAGCTTTAGTTAGAACTTTAACTTTTCGCTTATCCCATGCACTCCAATTAGTAAGACTCTATATCACTACTGCTTTAACTCTAAAACTTGATCCTTTCTGTTTTAAATCAAAACTCTTCAACCTCACTACTTATATTAACACTGCAGTCATACATTTCTTGAGAGATAATTTTTTGAAAAAAATTCACCTATTCCAGCCCTCATAAAATGTGTCTTTTTTCCATTAAGAGCCACACTATAAATTATCTATTTTCTATCACACTTAGAATTCTAGCCTTGCAATTCATTTCAGCTGTTTTTTTTTTTAATGCAGCAGATGATGTTTATTTTTTCTAACATAACGTTAGATGATTTCATATTTACAGAAAAAGTCTTTCCACTACTACTTGTTTGGTTTCTAGTTAGGCATGATCACCTTGACCTACACCTTCATTGTTTATAACTTTATTAATGGCAATCAACACAGTCTGTAGTCTTGTCCATTTATGATCTGTTGCCCATAGAAAACATTTCTGAAACCAAAAATGTTCAACAGACCAAATTTTTCTATGAATATATATGCATATATAATTTTGTATTACATGTTGTTATATGAGATGTAAATTATTTTATATATTTCATATTGTTATTTATGTTGCTCAATAGTCCAAATGAGCTTTGTTATATAGGTCAATTATCTGCTTTTCTCAGTATCTTCCTCAAATAAAAAGAAGCACCTGGACAACGGGGAAATGAATCCATAATATTGCCAATGGGCTAAAATTAAACAATTTTTCAGGCAAAGCTATGTCACATGGTGGGAAAAACGTCAACAAACTACTACTGGTTAAATTAAAAGTTTTCTAAATTTAATTAATATATTTGTCACTTTGCATTTCAAAATGGCCACATCACAGCTGCTTCTTTCTCTAGTCTCTCATTATTTTTTTTTTAACATCTATTACAGTTGAGGTATTACAGCTGAGGTTTCTGCATCTTCATCATGCTCTTTCCTGAATGTGTTTTCCTTTTATGCCTTGTTTTCCCTTAACACTCTTATAATGCAGGTCAATGAAAATTCAGGTGGATCCTCAGTGGATTCTGTGAATGAGGGAGTAGGCTGAGGAAAGAATCAGAGTTGAAATGAAGTGTGATATTGTATTAGTTATAGGAAAATTGGGAAATTGCACATTGCTGCATTTTTCCTGTATGTGTGGTTTCATAATTAATTAATGTTTTTAAAGAACTCTGCTGCTTTTATTCTTAATTCTTATGTTTTAGAATGTATACCCACAGCCTTTCAAAATGACCTGCTGTGCTTAAATTTACTTCCCTGCTCTTTCAACAATATTGCTATATAATTTTTCAATTTTTCATGTTGCTTTTAATGTTGATGTGAATTCATTAAAAATAATAATTATATAGATTTGTTTTTCTTATTTCTGGATGACTAAACTTTATTGTTGTTACAATTAAAAAGTAAATGAGGACCTTAATGTGCTTTATACTATACTTATCATTTATACTTTACTTAATCATTTTTTTCAGCTCACTTTTGCATCATGATGTTGTAGAATTCATATTTTTATTAGCCCTGGCTGGTGTGGCTAAATAGATTGAACACTGACCTGTGAACCCAAGGGTTGCTGGTTTGATTCCCAGTCAGGGCACATACCCAAGTTGCAAGCCAGGTCTCTAGCCAGGTGCCTCCAGCCAGGTACCTCCAGCAGGTGAAAGGCAGCCATACAATGATGTTTCTCTCCTTTTCCTCCTCCCTCTCTTCCTCTCTCTCTAAAAATAATGAAAAAATCTCTAAATAAATATTTCATTAAGTTATAGTTTATAACATTATATTTTCTTTAATTTTGGGGCTATGTGTTGTACCTACTAGGTTCTTTTTGTAAATTAATACAGAATATGTAATAAAATACAAAATATAGGTGTCATGAAGCTTGGGAAAATAGCAAACTGGGATAATAGCCAACTTAGAAATTTAATCAGGAGAAAGTGTTGTGTTTAAGAATTTGGCACATGCCAATTTATTTCTTTTGTTATCACCTTTTTGATTGACTATGACAAAGTTATATCACATCTTATGAGGCTGTTTTAACAAAAATAGATATTTGCCCATAAACTCTTTTCTTATATTTAAACACTGAATTAACAGACTATAAGAAAAACTGATATTATAGCATTTTGACCAATGACTAATCAGTGCTCATAACAACTATTTCAGGTTTGCTCTGACTTTATCTGCATGGCTTATTGCCTGAACTCAGGGAATTTGCTGAAACTACATTTTGTAAGCGCACCAGTGTTATGTTTCTTTCAGAAGTTGTAATAGATGAAATAAATGAATATATAATATGTGTCTTTCTCTACTAGAACTAACTTACACAGCACTATGAGCGAAATTGTTTATATCATATTATCTTCTTGTAATATAGCTTATAAAGTGACTTTTAAAAAATACAACTTTTCATTTGAAGGCTTTTTAAAAGGCTATTTTCTAGAGAAGTTTTAAATTCAACAAAATGGAAAAGGAAGTACAGAGTTTCCCCTTATACTTCCTGTCCCGACAAGCACATAGCTTCTCCCATATTCAACATTGCCTTCCAGAGTGGTACATTTGTTACAACTGATGACCTTCCATGATACATCTTTATCCTCCAAAGTCCATATTTTACATTAGGGCTCAATCTTGGTGCTTTATAGTCTATGGTTTTTCACAAATTTATAGCATTATATAGAATTATTTCACTACCCTAAAAGTCCTTTTTCCTCCCTCTGTTCATCCCTCCCTCTGCTCTAATCCCTTGTAACCAGATTTTTCTACTGTTCCATAGTTTAGTTTATTTAAGAATGTCATGTACTTGGAACTGTATAATATGTAGTCCTTTCCAGTTGTCTTCTTTTACTATTTATTTGCATTTAAGTTCCTCTGTGTCTTTTCATGGTTCAATAGCTTCTTTTTAGCACTGAATAATAGTCCTTTGTCTGGAAGTAACACAGTTTGTCCATCCATTAACCTACTGAAGCACACTTCCTTCGTTGCTTCCAAATTTTACCAGTTGCTATAAACATCAGTGTACAAGTCTTTGTGGACACATACTTTGGGTAAATACAAAGCAAGGCAATTAAATTGTTGCATTGCATGTCAAGAGCATGTCTAGTTGTATAAGAAGTGTTGAGTTTAACAACATAGCTGTACCGTTTTGCATTCCCACCAGTAATGCATGGAAAGTCCTATTGCTCCTCCTCGCCAGCACTTAGTGTCATTGATGTTCTGGATTTTGGCCATTCTAAGAGATGTATAGAGGCATCTCACTGATGTTTTCATTTGCATTTCTTAAATGACATAGGGAGGATCTCTTCATATACTTATTTGCCATCTGTGTATCTTCTTTGGTGAGGCATCTGTTAGTCTTTGGCTCATTTTTAAAAATTGGGTTGTGTGAGTATTAAGCATTGTGTATATATTTGATGAAGTTTTTAAAAATAAATAAAACTAGATTTTATGAAACTACAACCACTATTTTATTGGTATCTGGCCACACACAAATAACAGAAAAATATTGTAAAATATGTCCTTTAAATTTGTTGAATTACTTTCTACAAATTAGAAAGTAATTCTAATTTGCTTATCTAAGTATAAAAGGTTGGAGACATATTGAAAGCATGTGAAGACTAGATAAATGCAAGGTCACTTGTAATAAATAGATTAATGTAGTATAATTCTCTGACAATTATTAAGAAAATACAAAACTATTACAGGCTTACCCTGAAAAGATGGGGGACATTTAGAAACATGAACATTTATTTATATGGTGCATTAATATTAGATATAACCAAATCATGTTGTCACTCATGGTTCATGACAAAGATTTATCCACAGTGCTCATATATTTTGTGTTTGTATTCAGAGCTTTGATCTTATTATTATTCATGTCAGAATATTAATTGAGAAATTTCTTTGCTATACCCAGAGGAACCATGAAAAGATTTCTTGAAATAAGAATATACTCATATTTCATTTAAAAAATGAAAGCATTTACCTTGTCCATATAAAAAATTGATTTCTATCAAAATTTAACTAGATGATGTTTTTGTCTCCTCTTTTGTCACAGACATTTGGGCTCACCTAGATTCAAACCAACTGACTGTGATTACCTAATACTACAGTGGCTTATTTTTTTTTACTTATGCATCCATTATGCTAGGATCCTAATATCTGCCATCTGAAATATGTCTGCATAAGAAATGGAGGCACCAGCCTGAAAACCCAAAACTTGCTGGTTTGATTCCCAGTCAGAGCACATAACCAGGTTGCAAGCCAGGTCTCCAGCCTGGTTCGTAGCTGGAAGCAGGTGAAAGGCAACCATACATGGATGTTTTTCTCCCTTTCTTCCTCCTTCCCTGCCCTTCTCTCTAAAATTAATGAATAAAACCTTAAAAATATATATATTAAAAAAAGAAATAGATGCCATTAATTTATATCAGTAGCCCAAATGCCTAAAATTTGATTGCTAGATATTTATCCAATGCAAACGATGATGTGGATTTACACAATCTCATGTGTATAATCATTTAAAACAGCTGTATAAAATAGATCAAAACAGGGGAAAAATGTAAACATCTACCAATAGATGAATCAGTAAACAAATTTTGATGTCATCATGAAATGGAATAAAATACTATACAACAATAAAAGTAATAAACTATTAAATGTACCTAACAGTATGCATGTATCTCAATCTCTGTGAGTCACACAACAAAATTGAATTATTCCATTCCAAGACTTAATTACTACATTTTATGAAATGACTTTTAAGGTATTTAAGCTGAAATAATATAAACAGGTCAGTTGTTTCCTAGGTCTGGGTGTGAGAATATGAGGCAAAGAAAGGGGTTTTCAGTGTGATAGAAATAGTCCAAATCTTGATTGTGTTGATGGCTACATAGATGCATAAGTTTGTTAAGAACATTGAAGTATATGTTTGAAATGAGTGCATTTTATGAACTTAAGTTTACCTCAATTAATATAATTTAAATATAAAACAATTCTTTTTTAAAATAATGCAGATATATAAAAATTCTTTCAATCACTAGTTACCAACATTTTACAACTGTCTTCCTCTTTTCCTTGTTAATTCCTCATTGTGATGTAACACAACTACAGAGGTGATAAAATATCTAATTTTCATACTTGTATCAGATATAAAATATATGAGCACTATATCACAGCCTAGATTTACTCATTTATTTATTTAATCCCTGCCCTATGTTAGGAGTTATTAGACAAATAAGAGAAATGCATGCTATTGTAATACTGACACCATTGCAGACAAGACAAACTAAACAATTAAATTAACAATAATAATTACAGCATTATTCTAATTACACTTCCATTATACTGCAAGGTTTTTCCATAGCAACAAGAAAATTGAACTGAAAATAAATACACCTGCCTTTAATTTCTGGTCCCACTGCCAAATTAGAATATATATTGCATAATTCTGTATAATTTATATTATAATGTATTATATGTGTTAATATATAATTATGTAATATATAAATCAAGTCATTCTTCCGGAATCTCAGCTTTCTATAACATACTTTTAAAGGTATATTGTAGGCTGAGTGCTCTACTAATCTTCATTTTAACTTTCTTTCTTTTAAAGATTTTATTCATTATTTTCAGAGAGAAGGGCAGGGAGGGAAGAAGAAAGGGAGAGAAACATCCATGGTTGCCTTTCACTTGTCTCCAGCTACGAACCTGCCTGAAGACCTGGCTTGCAACCTGGTTATGTGCCCTGGCTGGGTAATCAAACCAGCGACCTTTGGGTTCGCAGGCCGGTGCCAATCCACTGAGCCACACCAGCCAGGGCATTAACTTTCTTTCTTAATTAATATAGCTCTTGAAATTAGATGAACATAATCACCCAGCTTTAAAGTGCATTTCACATCCTGCATACATGTGTTCCATATGACTAATTTAAGACCAATATGATTTGCACAGAAGTGGCATCTTTTACATCAGGGTCAAACATTTAAAAGAAATATGCTACCAATCTGGATTTCCACTTTTCTGCTTATCTGCAACTGTGATATAAGTTCCCACCTGACATAGGATCCAGAAAGAGACATCATATTAGGAGTGAGAGAAGGAAAAATAGGGAAGAGTTAGTTATTTCTGGGTCATTATTATGAAAGAAAAAGAAAGTTCTTCAAAATGTGAGCTCTCATACCCACCTCCTTTTCTACTCCCTTGGTTACATTCTCATTATTTCTTACTTTATTTGCTAGTTTCCTTAGGATCATCCTGGCCTCCATCCTTGGCCCATTATCATCCATTTTCAACACAGAAGCAAGAGAAATGAGTCAAGAAGATCTGCAGTGGAAGGAGTCTCATTGGTCACCTTATCATTCTGTAGACCTGACGTTGAATGCAAAATACTAAACTTTGAGCCCCATGCCATAATTAAGTGAGATTTCTGGGAATTTCAGGATGACAGTTTTATCTTGCATGTGAGAGAGATTAAAATATTGTAGACATAAGGCAGAGCAAGCCAGGGTATATTGGAAAAGATGATAATAAATATGGCAAAATATACATTCCATTTGCAATATGGCTTACCTGCTTTGCCCTTCAACAGATGGGGTTTATTTTCCCATATCTTGAATTTGAACTGGTTTTGCTTACTTGAACTCACAGAATATTGGGGAAATTATTTTATTTGACTTCCATATGGCTAAGCCATAAACACCCATCAACTTCCTTTTTTGCTTTTGGGGGAATGTTGGTCTTGGATTTCCTTATAAGAAAGCCTTTTGCTGGCTTAAGTAGCAATACTTATTTCAGACAAAATAGGTTTTGCAATAAAGGCCATAAAAAGAGACAAAGAAGGACATTTCATATTTGAGGGAACAACCCATCAAGAAGACATAACTCTGGTAAACATATATGCACCCAATGTAGGAGCTCCCAAATATATAAGGGAAACCTTGGAAGACTTCAAGAAGGATAGAGATAGCAGCATACTAATAGTAGGGGATTTTAATACCCCATTATCAACAATGGACAGATCTTCCAAACAAAAGATCACCAAGGATATTGGGGCATTGAACAACATTCTAGAAGAAATAGACCTAACTGATATATACAGAACCTTTCACTCTAAAGAAGCAAAATACACATTCTTTTCAAGTGCACATGGAACATTCTCAAAGGTAGACTACATGGTAGGTTACAAGACAATCCTCCACAAATACGGAAAATTGAAATAATACCAAGCATCTTCTTAGATCACAATGGATTGAAACTAGAAACTAACCTCAAGGGAAAAATCAAAAACACTCTAACTCATGGAGACTGAATAACACACTTTTGTAATATATAACACACATTTGAATAACACACATTTTGGAAACAAATGACAATGAGTACACAGCAGCCCAAAACCTATAGGACACAGCAAAGGCAATCCTCAGAGGGAAATTCATAGCAATACAGGCTTACATAAAAAGGATAGAAGAAGCTTACACAAACAACCTAACCACAAAGCTGCAAGAACTAGAGGAGCAACAACAACAAAGCACAGAGCAAGTAGAAGGAAGGAAATCATCAAAATCAGAGCAGAATTAAATAACTCAGAGACTCAAAGTACTATTTGAAGAATCAATAAGTCCAAGAGCTGGTCTTTTGAAAAAATTAACAAAATTGACAAGCCTTTAACCAGACTCATCAAGAAAAAGAGAGAGAGAGGACCCAAATAAGTAGAATCAGAAATGACAGAGGAGAAATCACAACTGGTACTTTAGAAATACAAAGGATTGTAGAAAATTACTACAAACTACTATATGACAAGAAATATGACAACCTGGGTAAAATAAACAAATTTCTAGAAATGTATAATCTATCAAAACTGAATCTAGAAGAAGTAGAAAACCTGAATAGACCAATAACAACTAGTGAAATTGAAGAAATAATGAAAAATCTCCCAAAGCACAAGAGCCCTAGACTGAAAGGTTACACAGGTGAATTCTAACAAACATTTAAAGAAGAACTAACTTCTATTCTTTTCAACCTATTCCAAAAAATCCAAGAAGAGGGAAGACTCCCTAACTCTTTCTATGAGGCCAACATTATTCTAATCCCAAAACCAGGTCAAGACACAGCTAAGAAAGAAAACTGTAGGCCAATATCTCTGATGAACATAAATCCTAAGATTCTTTTTTTTTTTTTTTTAAAGATTTTATTTATTATTATTTTTAGAAGGAGGGGAAGGGGGAGAGGCAGAGAGGGAGAGAGACATCAATGTATGGCTGCTTTTCACCTGCCTCCAGCCACAGACCTGACTGGAGACCTGGTTTGCAACCTTGTTATGTGCCCTGGCTGGGGAATCGAACCTGCGACCTTTGGGTTCGCAGGCCGGCACCTTATCCACTGTGCTACCAGCCA
>PVIW01008279.1:0-62856 GCA_004026585.1 Noctilio leporinus
TGAACATAGGTGTGCATAGGTTCTTATGAATTGGTGTTTCAGGATTCTTTGGGTATAGTCCAAGTAGTGGAATTGCTGGATCAAAAGGCAGTTCCATTTTTAGTTTTTTTAAGGAAACCCCATACTGTTTTCCACAGTGGCTGCACCAGCCTGCATTCCCACCAACAGTGTATGAGGGTTCCCTTTGCCCCACATCCTCTCCAACACTTGTTGTTTGTTGATTTGTTGATGATTGCCATTCTGACAGGTGTGAGGTGGGAACTTATTGTGGTTTTAATTTGCATCTCTCTGATGACTAGCGATGTTGAGCATTCTTTCATATGCCTCTGGGCCCTTTGTGTATCTTCCTCAGTGACAACTCCCTTTTTTTAAATACTCTTCTGTGGTAATGATTTGTGGTGGGTATGTGCATCTCCAACCTTGTGTAATCAATAAAAACCTTTGGGGGTGGGCCATCGAGGCCTTTGTCAATCAGACACTGGTCAGCCTTCTCTTCCTTAGCACAAGCTGCCTGGGAAGTATTTATTTCATCCATGGCACCAGGGGATCTCTGCAGGTTGGAAATCCCCCACAATTATGTGTGGCCTTGCTTAAACTGGTGTGCCCAGCCCAGAATTATGATAAGAAGGCCATCCTTTCCCCTTTAAATACTTATTCCTAAGGTTTTATTTATTACTTTTTAGAGAGAGGGGAAGGGAAAGAGACAGAGAGGGAGATACTTCAAGTTATGGTTGCCTTTCACCTGCCTCCAGCTACGGACCTGGCTGGAGACCTGGCTTGCAACCTAGTTATGGCTGGGGAATCGAACCAGCTACCTTTGGGTTTGCAGGCTGGTGCGTTATCCACAGTGCCACCAGCCAGGGCCTGAGGACTCTTAATGTATCTTTTATCTTATTGGGTTATTGTAGTTTGTGATATTAAACAAATCGTTCCATTTCTTCTATCTTGTCAAATTTATGAGCATGCAGTTGTTTGTAGTGCTTACCTATTATTTTATTTTAAAGATTTTATTTACTTATTTCCAGAGAGAAGGGAAGGGAGGAAGAAAGAGAAGGAGAGAAACTCAATGTGTGGTTGCCTCTCACAGGCCCCCAACTGGGGACTTGGCCTGTAACCCAGGCGTGTGCCCTGACTGGGAATCAAACCAGTGACCCTCTGATTCACAGGTTAGCATTCAATCCACTGAGCTACACCAGTTAGGGCTACCTATTATTTTAATAGCCGGGGGAATCATTGTGATACCAATTTTTTTTGACTTTGATTTGTGTCTTCTCTTTTTTATTTTAGTCAGTTGCACTAGTGGTTTATCCATTTTATTATTTTTATAAATAACTTTTTGTTTTATTTATCTATTAATTTTCATTGATTTCTGCTTTTCTTTTCATTATGTATGCTCAATTTGTTATTATTTCTCTTCTTTTTCTAGTCTTTTGAGCTAAGAACTTAAGTTATTGACTGATATATTTTCTCTTTTCTGATGTAAGCATGTAAGGCTATAAATCTCCCTCTCAATAGTGGTTAGCTAAACATTATGAACTGTGATATGTTGTATTTTCAATTTTATTCATGAATTTTTGAAGACTTATTTACCTTTTGTAGGCTTATTTTATTGACTATGTTATTACAATTATCCCAATTTTTACCCCTTTTGTCCTCTTCTGCTCAGTAACCCCTTTCCCTCCAGCAATCCCCACCCCCTTACTTCATGTCCATGGGTTGTGCATGGTAAGTTCTCTGGTATCACCCTTTTCTATATTATTCTTAACATCTACTATTTTGTTCCTACCAGTTATGCTTTTTGATCCCTGCACTTTTCCGCTTTCTACTCTCTTCCACCTGCCAGCTGATAAACCTCCAAATTATCTCCATACCTATGATTCTGTTTCTATTCTGGTGGTTTGCTTAGTTTGTTTCAGTTTTTGTTTTTTAGATTCAGTTGTTGATAATTGTGAACTTGTTGTCATTTTAATGTTCATAGTTTTGATCTACTTCTTTTTCTTATGTAAGTCCATTTAACATTTCATATAATAAAGGTTTGGTGATGGTGAACTCCTTTAGCTTTACCTTGTTTGGGAAGCACTTTATCTGCCCTTCCATTCTGAATGACAATTTTGCTGGATAGAGTAATCCAGGTTGTAGGTCCTTGTTTTTCATTGCTTTGAATATTTCTTGCCAGTCCCTTCTTGCCTGCAAAGTTTCTTTTGAGAAATCAGCTGATAGTCTTACAGGAACTCCTTTGTAGGTAACTCACATCTTTTCACTGCTGATTTGAAGATTCCCTCTTTATCTTTAGCCTTTGTCATTTTAATTATGATGTGTCTCAGTGTGTCCCTTTTTCAGTCCAACTTGTTTGGGACTCTCTGTGCTTCCTGGACTTGTATGTCTATTTCCTTCACCAAATTAAGGAAGTTCTTTTCCATTATTTTTTCAAATAAGTCTTCAAATTTTTGTTCTTCCTCTTCTCCTTTTGGCACCCCTATGATTCAGCTGTTGGCACATTTGAAGATGTCCCAGAGTCTTCTCATTCTTTTCTCACTTTTTGAATTCTTGTTTGTTCATTTTGTTCTGGTTGACTATTTCTTCCCTATGTTCAAAATTATTGATTTGAATCCTGACTTCCTTCCCATCACTGTTGGTCCTCTGTATATTTGTCTTATTTCACTTTGTATAACCTTCACTTCTTCCTTTATTTTGTGGCTATACTTAATAATTTCTCTGAGCATTCTTACAGTCCTAGAATAAATGCAAACAAACCCACTCTGAGAACCATCACCAATCAATAGGCTAGAGGGGTGTCAGTCCCATACAGGAAGTGGAAGAAGTGCCTGGAAAAAGGGTGAGTGCTGAGCAAGCGCATTGTTCCCTCCCTGACCCCTCCCCCATATAAAGCCCCACAAAATGGTGAAATGGGTCACCCAGCACTGACCATTACCTAAGATTGTATCCCTTACAAGGTAACAGGTGTGGCAGCTCTACCTAAGACCCAGAGGCAAACACAGGAGCTTGTCAAGTTGAAACAGGAGGTGTGGCCCAAATGAAAGAACGTATCGAAACTCCAGAAAAGTAACTAACTGAACTGACTGAAAAGGAAATAAATATTCATGAAATTTTTAAATTTCCTTTGAGGCTTGCTTCTTCTTTGACCAATGGATTATTTAGAAGTTTATTGTTTAATTCCCAATTGTTTAGAGATTTTTTTTTGTTGCCTTTCAGTTATTGATTTTTAATTTGATTCCATTATGGTCAAAAAACATACTCTGTATAATTTCAGTTCTTTTAAGTTAGTTAAGGTTTGTTGTGTGACCTAGGACATGGCCTTCATGGTGAATGTTCCATAAGCATTTACTAGAATGAGTATTCTGCTTTTGTTAGATGGAGTGTTCCATAAATATTAGATCAGTAGGTTAATGGTGTTGTTCACTCCTATATATAAAATATATCAAGTTCTGCAAGTTGAGCTTTGTAATCTGAGTCCAATTGTGCATTTGTCTATTTTTTTTCATCTTTATCAGTTTTTGCTTCATGTATTTTGAAACTGCTGTGTGCTGTGCACACACTTTGGATTGCTGTATGCTGGTGGATTGATTGATCCTTTATCATTATGTGATACTCACTTTTGTTCCTAATAATTTTCTTTGTTCTGAAGTTTTTCTAAATCATAAAGTTTACCCATATTTTTATTATTTTTATTTTTTAAATTTTTTAAAACATATTTTAAAAAAGATTTTATTTATTTTTTTTAGAAAGAGGGGAAGAGAAGAAGGAAGAAAGGGAGAGACGCATCAATGTATGGTTGCCTTTCACCTGCCTCCAGCTACATGCCTGTTATGAGCCCTGGCTGGGGAATCAAACTAGCAACCTTTGGGTTTGCAGGCCACCACCTATCCACTGAACCACACCAGCCAAGGGCTCTTTGTTCTGAAGTTTATTTGATGTTATCACAAATCAGTCTTGCTTCATTCATTCTTTTTTTTTTTTTTTTTACTACTTATCTATTGTTAATTTTGAAGTCATATCCTTATAGACTACATAAAATTGAGTCATGAATTTTTTTAAATCTTTTTTTAAAAGATTTTATTTATTTATATATTCTTAGAGAGAAGTTAAGGGAGGGAGAAAGAGAGGAAGAGAAACATCAATATGTGATTTACTCTTGCACACTCCCAACTGGAGACCTGGCCTACAACCCAGACTGAAAATTGAACCAGCGACCCTTTTGTTCACAGGCCAGCACTCAATTCCCTGAGCCACACCAGCCAGGCCACTCTAGCTTTTTAAATTTTTTTTTCCATCTTCACTGAGGAATAATTGCCCTCTATCTTTCTTTTAAATATTTTATTTATTATTTCCAGAGAGAGAGGAAGAGAGAGAGGCAGAGAGGGAGAGAAACATTAATATATGGTTGCCTTTCATCTGCCTCCAGTCACAGACCTGACTGGAGACCTGGCTTGCAACCTGGTTATGTGCCATGCCTGGGGAATCAAACCAGTGACCTTTGGGTTCACAGGCTGGCGCCTAATCCACTGTGCTACCAACCAGGGCCTGACCCCTATCTTTTAACTGATATATTTATACCATTTTTATTTAAATTAATCATTGATGTGTTAGAGTGTAAGTTTACTATTTTAGTGTTTGCTTTCTATTTGTCCCCATTGTTTTTCATTCTTCCGGGTTTTTTTCCAGCTTCCTTATAAGTTACTTGAACATTACTTAACATTATATTCTTCTTTATGTATGTATGTGTGTATATATATATATATTTTACACTAGTTTGTATAGTTTTATTGGTATTTGCTCTGGGTATTTCCTGGTACCTCTGTAATTTATCATAAAGTGTGTCACCCTTTACACGTAGAAATTTTACTTCTATTTAAATCTCTTTAGCCTTCCCACCTTTTAAATACAATTGTCTTAAATGTTTTCACTACATACATTGAGCACCATATCAAATGGTGTTGTAATTTGGGCTTCAAATACCAAGTATAATTAAAGAAACTAAAGAAGTAAAGAGTAGTGTGTTACATTCCACTCTATTTCTTCATTCTATTGTTCTTTCCCTCTATGAAGTTCCTATCATTTGCCTGTTGTCATTATCTATAATTGTCTGCTCAGGCTATCAGAATACTACATACAGGCAGTTTAAACAACAGAGATTTATTTCCCCCAGTTCTGGAGACTGAAAGTACAAGATAAGGGTATGGGCAAGTTTACTTTCTCCTGAGGCCTCTCTCCTTGGATTGCAGCCAACCATTTTGGCACTTTGTCCTCATATGGCCATTTTTTTAATACACACACTCCCACCCTCCACCCTTGTCTCTTCCTCTTCTTACAAACATACCAGTCTTATCAGGGATTAGGACCCCATCCTTAAATCTAGGTTCAACTCAATTAACCTTAATTACCTCCTTAAAGTTTCTATCTTCAAATATATCCTCACTGGGGGTTAAGGTTTCAATATATAGATTTTTGGGTGACATTATTTAATCCATAATATTTTTAATTTGGGGGGAGGGGATCTTCCTTTAGTTAGTCTTTAAGTTAGGTCTTCTAGCAACAAATTCTCTTAATTTTCTTTTGTCTAAGAAGTTTTATTTCCCCTTCATTTTTGAAAGACAGTTTTTACCAGACATTGAATTCATGGTTGACAGTTCGCATTTGTCAGTTGAAAAATGTGCATTAACTTCTGGCCTTGATGGTTTCAGATAAGAAAACTTGTATCATTAATTTGGCTTTCCTGTATAAACAATGCTTTATTTTTCTTCTTCTTCTTCTTCTTCTTCTTCTTCTTCTTCTTCTTCTTCTTCTTCTTCTTCTTCTTCTTCTTCTTCTTCTTCTTCTTTTCTTCTTCTTCTTCTTCTTCTTCTTCTTCTTCTTCTTCTTCTTCTTCTTCTTCTTTTCTTCTTCTTCTTCTTCTTCTTCTTCTTCTTCTTCTTCTTCTTCTTCTTCTTCTTCTTCTTCTTCTTCTTCTCTTCTTCTTCTTCCTCTTCCTCTTCCTCTTCCTCTTCCTCTTCCTCTTCTCCTTCTCCTTCTCCTTCTCCTTCTCCTTCTCCTTCTCCTTCTCCTTCTCCTTCTTCTTTTTTTGGTCTTTAGTTTGGCAGAGTTTAATGATGATGGATTTTTCCCCCTGAATTTCTTTGGGTTTAGTTGGCTACTCGAATCTGTAATTTTATGTCTCTTGCTAAATCTAGAAAGTTATCAACCATTATTTCTTTGAATATTTTTCAGCCACACTCTCCCCTTTTCTCTGGGATTTCAATGATAGAATTTTAGATATTTAGTTAGATATGTGTGCAAAGATCCCCATACTCCATTCATTTCTTTCACTATTCAGATTGAAAAAAACATTTCGATTTGTATTCAGGTTCATGGGTTCTATCCACTGTCATTCTCCACTCTACTATTGATTTCATGCAGTGAATTTTCAAAAATTTAGTTATTGTATTTTCAAGTTCTATAATTTCCATATGAATGATTTTATCATTTTTGTTTCTTTGTTGAGATTTTCTATTTTCTCACTTGTTTCAAGATAATTTGTAATTGCTTATTAAAGCATTACAACTGTTTTAAAATCCTTGTCAAATAATTTCAATATAATATTCACTTCAACAATGGCATTAATTGATTTTTTCTCAATAAGAGTGTAGTTTTTCTGGTTCTTGGTATAATGAGTAAGTTTTTGTTGTATCCTGGACATTTTAATTATTTTATTAGGAGACTCTTAATGCTATTTAAATCTTCTACATTAGTAGGCAGTAGCCCTTTTTAAGTGGAACACCTAGGTTTTGTCCTACTTTTGTGGACTGTGTTCCCAATGATAATTTAGTTGTTGTACCTCTTACAGTACTATTTCGGCCTGCCTCATTCTTCTGGCATTGCTGGAGCTATCACTCAGTCCCTCCTGGTGCTGCCTGCCTGAAGGGATGAAAGTTGCTTCTCACGGCCATGTGGTATCGTGAATCCACCTTCTGCCATGGAAAGTGGGAGGGGTCAAAGCCAATAGGTCTGTGTCTTCTCATGCCATTGAGTGAAGGGCAGAGAGATGCTAGGCTGTGGCACTGTTACGCCTCAGTGGATCAGCCCATCCAACATTGCCCAGTGTGGAGTAGAATTTGGGTCAGCGAAGCAGGGCTTTGAAGGCAAACTGGGTTCCTGCTGTGCTCTCTTGGGAAGAGGGTTCTGTCAGTTTTCTCCTTTTCCAATTTTTTGACCAGATCTTTCTTGTTTGTCTGTGCCTCATGGGGGTTCCAGGTTGCAGGACTCTCTGGTACCCATATGGGGCATGTGGGAAATAAAAGAACTCATCACATCATCATTCCTTAAGTCCTGAGGGCTCTAAATAGTACACCTTATTCTTCCCAGCTTTTGGAATCCTTTATCATTGTCTGTTGGATTATTTCCAGGCCATTTAGTTGTTTTTAGTGGGAGAAGGAGGGATAGTGTGTCTATTCTTTCTTATTCTGGAAGTACCATTTGAGATTTTGCAAATGAAAGTGGAATGAACCATTTCGATTCCATGGTTGCAAGAGCTACTCTTGAGCCTTGGTGCAGAGTGGGACTATAATAATTATTGGTTAAATGAATAAGTGAATGGAGTTCTCATATTCTAATTTCAGTGTCCCAAAGTTATAAAGAGCCTCATATCGCTGAATTCTTGGACAAGTACTTCCCAGGACATTTAGGCTGCATCTTTCTGAGAAAAGATCACATGAGCTGGTACTCTGCAGATAGGAGATTGCTATTTTCCAAAAGCTGATGACACTCCCATCTACTCATATTTATGTATTCAATTGTACATTTTTCTATTCATCCATGTTTCTGTCTGTATATATGAGGCCTGTCCCAAAAGTATCAAGCCAGTGTCAATATAATTAAAATGGTTTGTGCAGTCAATACTTCTGGGACAGACCTTGTATGCATTTATATAGTTACCTTGAGGATCATTATTCTTCTCTGTTTTCCAAAAGAAGGAAACTTCTTATTCAGTATCTAGACATATACTGGATATAGGTCCAACCAGAAATCTCTAGTTGGAATTTTTCTCAGGAAAAAGATCAGTATTTAACAAACATAAATGACAATTTTAAAAATATTTTGCCTTTAACAGCAGCATCATATTAGCATGACAGAATGATAGCATTTTTTAAAGACTTTAATGTTGAGATTTCAGCAAGATTTCCTTCATCTCATGCTCCCTTTTCTATGTAAATATTATGATGCCTTTCAGATGTGGTTATTTAAATTAAAGTATCTTAATGAAGCAGTAAATAACTGCATGAGAGGATAGGTGCATGTGGTGTTTCACAAAAAATCACACACACAGTTCTTTTTTTTTTTTTTTTTAATAAATCTGAATTTTACTCCCCAGCAGATTCCCCACATTTGGTATTCAAGAGATGAAGTACATAAGGAATTCATTAAGAAATCAGTCTTTGGTGGACAGCTTTGATTTGATACTTTTGAAATATGATCCAGGTCACAGCGGCAAATGGTGCAAACCTCTTTTTTGGCAACAGCACCTGGACTTGATTATTTTAAATTAGGTAGTGGGATGCTGGCATCCACCCCTCTATGAAGCTGCTACTGAAACAGACCTTGTATCCTGAGATGATATAGGAAATTAATATCAGTTCTAAATACTTAGAAATAAGCTTTTCTATTAATTCTAGACTTACTAGTTTCCATACCCCATTTTAATTAGCTTTTAGAATGTCACCCTTTATGTTTCATCAGTAATAATGGCTTTCATACCAAAGATAAATTAAACCAGGAGAATTTTATCAGTACTTAATTTCTTCCCTCAGAAGTGTAAGTGGCACTAAATAGCTTCTCTTATGAATACTTATTAAGTGAATAGTAATTACTCCAAAATAATGCAACATCAATGTAAGTATGTGCTCTGGGGCAGCTGTGTGGTTCCCTGCAATCTGTCCCATGGGCATCTCCCAGGGGCAGGAATTTAAAACCAAACTGTCTTTCATTCCACCCTAACTTGTCAAACAAGAAGGTGTAAACTTGGGTAAACCAAGCTTTAGCAGTTAAAATGTATAGTTTTCTGATTTCAGGAACATTTATATTTGGAGGTTTATTGTTCAACATCAGTCAGTTAGAAGAGAGAAAACAAACAAACAAACAAACAAAAAACTATCACATCTAAAGAGCTTACCAACTGTCTGTATTCCTTCTTTTATGTTGTTTCAGAAAAAGTCACATAGCCCATTCTCAAATAAACCAAATTCCAACTGCATTTATATTACAAAGATGAATGGGGAATTTTGACAAGCTTCTATATTTGGAAAAGATTTAATAACCAATGTTTTGGGAGGAGATTCTGCACAAAGAAGACCGAGAAAGCAGGTCTTCATTTGCACACACCCCAGACCATTGGGTCACATTTACCCTTCTTCCCAGGGCTTCATGTGTAAACTTTGAAGGGCATGGCGTGTTAGCATCTGCAGTCTTATGTCTCTAAGCTCTCTAGGAAATTGCATTTCATTCAAACCCCCACAAAATCTACTGAGAGATTTTTAAAAACAGCCACAGAGATACTAACTTGTGTCTGGGGACACAGCTAGGATGTCACCAAGACCGTCTCTTGATTTCTATTCACCTCACTCACTAAAACTTTCTCCTTACCCCAGCAATCCAAAACAGGCTAAGAATAACTTGGTAGGATAAACCCTGGGAAATTTTCAAAAAAGACCCTTGCACCTCCCTTGAATTCTTACCTGACATGACTTTGCTTTGTTTAAAATATATATATATTTTAAAGCAGAAACCTTCTTTGGATTTCTTTTTTCTTCTTCTTTTTTTTAAAAGATTTTATTTCATTATTTTTAGAAAGAGGGGAAGGGAGAGAGGAAGAGAGGGAGAGAGACGTCAATGTATGGTTGTGTTTCACCTGCCTCCAGCCATAGACCTAACTGGAGACCTGGTTTGCAACCTGGTTATGTGCCCTGGCTGGGGAATCGAACCTGCGACCTTTGAGTTCGCAGGCCAGCGCCTTAAGCACTGTGCTACCAGCCAGGGTCACCTTCTACTTTTAAATTGGGAATTTTTCCCCTTCAAATTATGGTGTTTGTCTTTTAATTTTGTGTGCCAAAAATGACTCTTATACAGCAAAAATGACATCTTATACAAAGTGAGAGAAACTAGTTTATTTGTTTGGGACTAGGTGTTTATAGTATTAAGAACATGAATGATATTCCCAAATCACTTTGCATCTGGTTCCTGGACTATAGGCGCAGCAGATTCTCCCATGTTGAAAACATCAGACTTTGGAGCCAGGAGGGTAGAATTTCACCAACAGCCTCTCAGTTTCTTAGCTGTGTGACCTCAGGTAATGTTTGTTTTTGTTTTTTAATTGTTCAAATTACACTTTACATTCAGTATCATTTTTGTATTAGTTTCTGTTGTTGAGCCTCAGTTCACCTTCTGTGAAGTAAAGTGAGACAAGTGTGGAGAGCAGAACCAATAACATGGTAATGGTCCAGTCAGGGCCGCATCAAACATATGAAACACGATGGAGTCACTCATGTCAACCAAGATGGCTGTCGGTCAGCCAGGACACTTCAGTTCAAGAGAGAAACTGCTTAAGTCTGAGCAGACACATCTGACAAGGAGACACACCTAAAATATCTGCACACATGACCAGAATAGCCTCATCTGCAGAGCAGAACCACCCATAGATAGGCTCCTGGGGAAATTCCGCACTTGCCAGTAGAGGTGCCAAGACATTTATCGAACAGACACAGAGGGGTGGAGTACAGCACTCTCAAGGGTATAATGAGGCAGATTCCAGACCACTGCTGAGACAGCGGAGCTCCACACCAGAGTGCTGCTCCATGCCACATTGATCTCCCTTGGCATCAGACCAGAGGCTCTGCCCCGCTGGACTGAAGAATCTGTCCGCCCTGCTGCCCACCTGGCTCTGGAGCTCCTTCGTTGCAAGATGCTGACACCTGGGCTGTCTCCTGGACCTGCAGACTGAGACTCTGGGACTCAGGTTCACTATCTACCAATTCTTTCATGTGGTATTATTACTGACTGTTTCTGAGTGACTAGTATTGTTATTAGATTTGTATTAAATTGCATTAATAAAAGCTTGAGTGAACCTGCATTAATAAAATCCAGGTGAATAGCATAGTCACCTGTGTTGGTTCCCTGTATTTTGAGGGACCCATGTCACCTGCAGGACTGGTTGTTGTACAAGTGGCTCAGAGCTTTCAGCTCTTAAGTTCCAGTTCAGACATCTGGGTGGGACCAAAGGCTGACTTATACAAAAGACTGTATTGGGAACATATGCTCTTCACAACAAGCAGCCTCCCAGTGCCATGCAGAGGGAGAGGCAGGCAATCCAGCCACACAGGGCAGCTCCAACCACAGCCTGCACACAGCCAGCTGGGACAGGCACCCCCAGCCTACCCTCCAGGTCAGCTCTGCCTAAGAGGACTTGTGCGGGGGCATCTACTTGGTGCTAGCTGAATGCCTGCTGACTGGCTGTGTCTGAGCTTGGGCTTCCACAGAAGTAGCCCAAGTGAGAGGCTTAGTCGCAGTCTCTGATCTGGGAGCCATCCCAGGAAGCACCTGCAGGGGAGCAGGAGGCCCTGAAGTTACTCCAGGAACAGTGTTAAGTGGCAGGTTATCTTGTTGGAAGCTGAGCTCATCCTTTTGGGGAATCAAGCTGACCAGTTACCCTACTTTTGCCAGCTCTGGGTGAGGGCAGCTGCAGCCACATCCTTTTTTTTTTTTTTTTTAATTTAATAGAGAGGAAGGGAGAGAGGCAGAGAGAGGAAGAGACAGCAATGTATGGTTGCCTTCATCTGCCTCCAGCCATGGACCTTGCTGGAGACCTGGCTTGCAACCTGGTCATGTGCCTTGGCTGAGGAATCGAACCAGCGACCTTTGGGTTCACAGGCTGGCGCCTAATCCGCTGTGCCTCCACCAGGGCAGCAGCCACATTCTTATCCCCTGCATAGGCTCCTATGCCCACAGGCGCTGGGAGTAGGTGTCATAGATGAGTAGACATAAGCTCTGCAGGAATGTGATGTGGACATTGTCTGCTTCATCAGCTATTTCAAGCTTTGCAGAAAGAACTCAGCATTTACAGAGCCCCCAGACAAAGGTTGGTCACTTTTGGCAGAGTTAAACAAAGAAACTTGGGGGACTCTGAACCTGCCAGCTGCTCGGGTTCATGGCCAAACACAAAATGCTGGTGTTCACCTCCATCCAGCATTGGACAAGGCTGTTCTGGGAGGATGCTCAAAGGAAAGGTCTCCCTACACTGAGGGCTGGCCTGAAGGAGCTGAGAGGGGGACAACAAGTTCTTCTGAGAAGGAACCAGATGGTATGTCTGTCAGGCCCCTTTGGTCTAACTTGCTTCTAGAATTTGGTCAGGTAGTGCCACCCCCTTCAAGGGCCCCTTGTTGGACAAAAGACCTCCAAGTGCTGACAAGCAGAGTGACAGAATTGGCTCCTTGCCAAGCACACTCAGTGGGAACCACCAGGCTCCAAGCTCTACTCACCCACAAAAAGCCAGCTTCTCAGCACCTGACTCTCAATATGACAGATAGATGACAGTCACCATCATTGCAGGGGCCAAAACAAATGAACAAACGAAATAGACAATTTATGCAAATTATTCACACACACACACACACACACACACACACACACACACACCCCTCTGTATTTGATGACCAGAAATGAAAGAAAATTTTGCATTCATGAATTGAGAATAATCACTAGAGACCAAAAATAACCTAAATTAATTTTTCTACAAATTCAGTGTGTGAGTGGAAAACAAAATTAAGGAAATACCAGGGTAAGAGGGGTGAAGAAGTAAAAAATATATATATGTGAGAGTTAGTCTAGGAGGTACAATATCTAATTAAATGAAGGTATAGAAAGAAAGAACAGAAAAAAAGTTTAAATTCACTAAGAGCTTACCTAACCAAAATAGTAGGCAGATGTTGGACCTTCTAGAATGATAATAGATTAAAAAAAAAAAAAAAAAAAAAAAAAAAAAAAAAAAAAAAAAAAAAAAAAAAAAAAAAAAAAGCAGGCTTCTCACTCCTCAAAAAATTAACCCATGGAAATTTTCCAGAACCCAGACATGACTTTCTATATTGAAAAAGCCTACTAAACATCTTTGTAAATAAGTTTTAAAGACTCAGAGCAAAGCCCATCATTATGAAATTTCAAATATCCTAACAAATTGAGTTTCTGAATCATGTTTCAAAGTTGATCTGTTAAAGTAATGTTATTTATTTATAATACAAATTCACAAAAGGCTATGCATTAGCTATGTTTTTAGTTCTGTTGCTCAGCAGTGGATGAATTAATAACAGTGAAATGAAATCAGAGTGAATCACCAGAGTTGGTCAATAAAGTCAGCCATTGATTAAAAAAAAATTCAGTTAACAAGTGCCTAAACTTGACCTCAGATCACAGGTTGATTGGATTAACAAAGGAGACAAAGACAAGTAGATCTCTGCTAGTAGTAGCCAGAATAGACCTCTGGCTGACTAGGCCCAGACTGGGACATGAGCTGACAATGGAATACTACACAGCAGAAAGAAAGAAGGAACTCCTACCCTTTGCAACAACATGGATGGAACTGGAAAGTATTATGCCTAGTGAAATAAGCCAGTCAGTGAAGGACAAATAATACCATATGATCTCACCCACTACAGGACAATAATGAACAAAACAAATAAGCGAAACAGAATCAGATACATGAATACAATGAATAGACCTTCAGTGGGCAGGGTGGGGGAGAGGAGGAGGCAAAGAAGAGGAGCAGTTTAGTCAAGGAACTAGCATGGAAGAACCATGGACATGGACAACAAGTGGGATTGACTTTGTAGGGAAGTGGGTGGGTGGGGAAGGGGACAGAGGGGAGTAAAAAGGGGATGGATGTAATACACCAACAATAAAAATTTTTTAAAAATTCAGTTAACAACTTCAAGTGAACACAGTTGTCTATCCAAAGTAGTCTAAAACTTTGCGCTAACCATTCTAAATGTTCTCTGGTCCCAAGATCACAAGAAAAACAATTCAAAACTGTTAATGCAACACTATCAATATGATATAAAAGCCTACATTTCTTATCTGAAACAGTGAGCCAGAACTTACCTTTCTGGTGGCAAGATAGAGTAGACTTGTATGTTTAACAGGTTTGTCACTAAACATTTCCTTATAGATTTTTAAAATATTTAATGTCTAGCACTGAGCTGTTCTTTTAAAAGCACCTATTTTAACAGATTCTCATTCTCTCAGCATTTTTCATCAAATGCTTTCACGTCAGGCAAGTGTCCTAGTCAATGCTGAATTGAAGAATAGGGGGCTTAGAGTTACCTACTGCTACCCAAAACACCAGAAAGAATGATAATCCCAAACTTTGAGAGAGGAAAAATACAGACCCTTGATTATGACAGACACTGCAGATGCCTGCCCAGCTGCCCTTTCCCCCCTCTGGTTTCTTTGAACTCAGATCAGAGGCCTGCCCTATGACCCTGTCCATGGTGGGAATCATGACCAGGTCAGGCATGGCCTATAGGGCCCCCGGATTGTGCATGGTGTGCACAGCCCTAACCAAGGAAATGCAGGAGGACATCTACTGAGGATGGTTTAATCATATTACTACTCTGCTTGTGACGTGGGCTGCGCGGTATGGGGCTGCCATCACCATCTTAGCCCAATGAATAGCACCATTGTTAACACACAGAGGATGGAGGAACAGAGCTGAGAAAGGCCTGGGCCTCTGATGAGTGTGAGAGGTGAAAATTCAACCTTGGACTGCTTACTTCCACCCTCCTGTTAAGGGAGCAATCAATGTACTCATGCTATTTTTAGATAGATCAGGACACGATACCACAAAATATGCCACCCTGTCATGAGGACTATTTTGAACTGGAGGCGATTGAGAAGCAGCAGACCCATAGGAAAAGCTCTCAACTATCCTCTTGCCTAAAAATGGGGCATAAATTTCCCTTTGTGGAGGTGTCTCCTTCTCTTGCACCATGAAGGGAAAAACATCACCCTTTATCACTGAAGATGGAGGTGGCACTGAGATGAGTCTGCAACCAAACCTGACTAAATAACCATTTCCTTCATGACTTTCCCCCTTATATTTACCTTCCCACCTTTCCAGCCTCAAGAAGCCTAAACTCCTTTCCTTTGTCTCCACAGTTTATCACCCTTTGTTAAAGTGATACATAAGCCTCTAGGGTTCACTGCCTTTTTGGGTCTTCTTTACTATGGAGGCCTCCATGGACACATAAAAATTAAATTTTACACATCAAATAAAATTTGTATGTGCCTTTTCTCCTGTTAATGTGTCTTTTATCAGTTTAATTCTCAAATTATACCTGTAGAACCTAAGACAGCAGAGGAAAAATTTCTTCTTCCCTACAGCTCCCTGCTACCTAATGTACCTTAATTAATACACATACAAATAATCAGCGATAATAGCAGCATGGGACTTTTCAGCAGCAGTAAGGAAAGTTACAAGATAGAGAAAGAATATTGATCACCCCTAGTGGCAAGAGTCCCCATTGCCCTCTGTTTTCTTGGTGCAAGGAGAGCATTTTTTTAAAAAAGATTTTATTTATTATTTTTAGAGAGAGGGGAAGGGAGAGAGGCAAAGAGGGAGAGAAATTATCAATATGTAGTTGCTTTTCACCTGAGGAGAGCACTTTTCTTGTAGGAAATTTCATATCCTGCTTTTAGGTGGAAAAGGGGAGAGCAGAACACCATTCCTACACCTGACACTTCTTAAGTGCCTCCAGCTCCAAACAATCCTTATACCAAAGTGGCCTGTTTTGGGGTTTTGGGGTGGCATGTTCTGACCCCTTCAGTGAGTAGGGTCCCCACACTCTCTCATCTATGCCTATTCCACCAGCTTTCTCCCAGGGTCATGAACCTTCATTAAACAAGTAAACAGCCTGGAGATTTTAACTAGAACTATTGTCATTAATCCATGTAAATAAATGTTCTGGGGACTTAGATAAGCTCTGCAGCATGACCAGAATTTGTCAGTCTCTGGCATCTGTGACCCTGCTGGGAATGTTCCAGTGGGAGCCCCTTCACTGCCCCTCCACGGAATTTCACCTAAGCCATCATGGATGATGGCTTACAGCCCCACCTAGTCATTCCATCACAACTAGAATTCCAGCTGGGAGGCTTTATCCTAAATGTTTATTGAATGACAATGGTTTCAAGGTTTATTTCTATAGAAAGAGTTTTCTGAATTAAACCCAAATGGTTAAAACTGTATTCAAGTTTTTAACAGCATGGTGAAAAATGCCCTTTTAATGTTGTGCTAATACTCCTACACAGTTATACTTAGGTAAGGAAACTCGGTTTATTTAATTTAATCCATTGCTTGGCCCACAATGCTCCAAGGTTTTGAGGGCGTTTAAGTAACCCTGTTTTCAAAGCCAAAACATAAGTAAATTAAAATTCTTTACTGTATGGGGGAAATTTTAACAGATCATATTTTCCTGGTTATACTATTTTCAAAAGGAGAACTATGAACAAAATTGGGTGGGTGTGTTTTACAAACTAACAAAATAATCTCCCTACCTCCATGCTAATCTATGAACAAATGAGTTTGTGTGCCCAAGGGAAACAACTGTGTATTTCAATATGAGTCCTGGGTGAAATCATCCTATGTCTTTAACAAGGTGAAATTGCTACATCTTTGTGAGTGGGATTTAAGAGTTACATGATAAAATACTACAAATAAAATTTTATTATATTACAAGAAATAAATGTTCATTGTATAAAAACTTTAAAAGTTCAGGAAAGTATCAAGTACAAATATCACCCTTAATATTGCCACATAGACAGAGATAACCAACAAATTATGAAGATTTGAAAATAGTAAATGAATTAGTGACATAGTTCAGGGAGTAGAGAAGCAAACGTTTTTAAAAAATACATTCTACTAATTATGCTGTTACAGTCGTCCCAATTTTTCCTCCCTTTGCTCCCCTCCACCCAGTACCCACTCTCCCTCTCCATAGTTCATGTCCGTGGTTCGTGCATGTAAGTTCTTTGGCTTCATCCTTCCCTGTACTATTCTTAACATCCATCTGTCTATTTTGTACCTCCTAATTATGCTTCTTGATCCCTGCACCATTTCTCCCTTTCTTCCCCTTTCCCCTCCCAACTGATAACCCTATAAATGATCCCCATACTTATAATTCTGTTCCTGTTCTAGTTGTTTACTTAGTTTGTTTTTATTTTTATTTTTCAGATCCAGTTGTTGATAGTTGTGAGCTTGTTGTCATTTTAATGTTCATAGTCTTGATCTTTTTCTTAAATAAGTGCCTTTAACATTTCATATAATATGGTGTGGTGATGATGAACCCTTTAGCTTTATCTTGTCTAGGAAGCACTTTATCTGTCCTTTAATTCCGAATGGTGGCTTTGCTGGACGAGGTCTTTACTTTTCATCACTTTGAATACTTCTTGCCTACAGAGTTTCTTTTGAGAACTCCTTTGATAGCTTATGGGAACTCCTTTGTAGGTAACTTGCTTTTTTTAAGATTCTCTCCTTATTTGTAGCCTTTGGCATTTTAACTTCATGTGTCTTGGTGTGTTCCATTTTGGGTCCAACTTGTTTAGGACTCTCTGCACTTGTTGGACTTGTATGTCTGTTTCCTTTGTCAAATTAGGGAAGTTTTCTTTCATTATTTTTTCAAATAAATTTTCTATTTCTTGCTCTTCCTCTTCCTCAGACACCACTATAATTTGGATATTGGTATGTTTAAAGTTGTCCAGAGGATCCTAAGCCTCTCCTCAATTTCTTTCTTTCTTTCTTTTTTTTAAATTTTGTTTATTTATTTATTTGCATTCTTGTTTCTTCTTTCTGTTCCAGATCAATGTTTATTTCTTCCTTTTGTTCCAGATCATTAATTTGAATCCTGGCTTCCTTCCTATCATGGTTGATTCCCTGTATATTTGTCTTTGTTTCACTTTGTATAACTTTCACTCTCACTCCTCCCTTTATTTTGTGGCTGTACTCAGTCATTTCCTTGAACATCCTGAACATTAGTGTTTTGAATTCTGCACCTAATAGATTGACTATCTCTGTTTCCTTTAGTCTTTTTTCTTTGTTCTGTTCTTTCATTTAGGCCATCTTTCTTTGCCTCCTCAATTTGGCAGCATCCCTGTGTTTGTTTCTGTGTCTTGGGTAGAGCTACTTTGACTCTGTGTCTTGGTAGCATGGCCTAATGTAGTAAGTGTCCTGTGGGGTCCAGCGGCACAGCCTCCCCTATCACCCAAGCTGGGTACTAGAGGTGCATCCTTCATTAGAGCTGAGTACACCCTCCTCTTGTAATTGAACCTTGGTTACTGTTAGCAGATCAATGAGAGGGACTTACCCAGGCCAGTCAGCTGCAAGGAGTGGCTGTGACCACTGACCACCAACCTCTGCTAAGGGTCAGCCGTGCAGGAACAGGGTGATGGAGCTCCAATGTGCTTTGTAGCTGCCCACTGGGTGTATTGGCCCTGGGGTTTTCTGGGTGGTGCAGGCCAAGGTTAGCCTCCACCTGTGTTTTGCCTAGGGCACCCTGAGTTATAAAGTAATCTGAGATGGTACTTGTGCTGGGCTTGGAGATTCCCAGGTAAGGCAGAGCTGTGAATCTAAGTTGGCTACTGGTTGTGCAGCGCCTGGAGTTGACTGAGGCCAGTTGTTGCTTATTTGATAGTATTTAAGAAGTTGTGAAGTGTGAGCCAAGACCAAGCTGGAAAATCAGCTTGGGTGGGTTCATATGTTGGATGGGGTTGAGCCTGAGGATCTCCAAAGTGGGTCAGAGTTAGCCAGGTTGATGGGAGTCTCAGATATGGCACCCACTTGCCAGCTCTGTGGGGAGAGGCTTTAGAAAAGAGATGGTGGTGTTTGCTCACCTTGATGCCAGATACTGCAGTTTCTCCCTGTATACAACTGGTGGCTTTCAAGCTCCTACCTGGGTGCTGGAGCTCAGAGGGAGTGAGTCTGAGTAGGTAAGTCTGTGCATGGGTTCTTTAAGAAGAACTGTTTGGGACTCTAGAAGTTTCTTCCACCAACTCAATCACTACTGGTTTTTGCAGCCAAAAGTTGCTGGGACTTATCTCCCTGGGCTGTGAGGCTGGGACTTTTCGCTCCTATGATATATCTCTCACATGTGGGTGAGAGACCAACTGGTTCTGTATCTGTGCCCCTTTAATTCCGTAGTTGTCAGGCTTCCATTTAACTCAATTTTTGATGGTTCTGGCTGATGGTTGCTGTATACATTAGTTATAATTTTGACATGTTTGTGCAGAGGCAAACCATGTCTGTCTATGCTGCCATCTTGACTGCATCCCTGGGTTTTTGTTTGTTTGTTTGTTTATTTGTTTGTTTTGAGAAGCAATCTTTAAGGAAAAGGAAAAAATGTTTGAATACAGTCCACTTGACACTTAAAAATAAAAATTATATATATATATATATATATATATATATGATTTTATAGATAAAATAACTTTATGGGATAGATATTATCCTCATTCTAGAAATCAGGAATTCTTTCTGCTGGCATTTTTATTGTCTTATTCACAATTAGTGATGTGAATGGTGAGAACAATAACAGCCATGAGCATTTAACAAATCCCTACAGTTTACCAAGTGCTTATTTGGTTTACTCAAAAACCAGGCAAAACCTACCACTAATACCAAACTTCATGACTGATAAATTTAACCATTCAATCAAGATAAATTAGTAGGACATTATAGTAAGAAATTAGAAAAATTCCAGTGACTTTTTCATGGAACACATGTTGGAATGGTAACTAAAAAAGGCTGCTCTGGCTTTAGAACAGTTTTGCATCAGTTACATGCACAGGAGGGAGGTGGAGCCCAGAATTGAACACAACCAGCAAGATACATAATGATAGAAATGGAGTCGAACCCTTAGAATAAAATCAATACCTATGAGTCCACAATGATGAAAATAAACTTGAATCAGTAAATAACTTGGGAAGTAGGAACAGCTCTTTCTTGCAGATGAACTCCAGGTAACAAGACAGAAGAAAGGCGGGAAATAGAAAGTTACCATTAGGCAGATACCAGGGTTGTAATTGCAGTACTGTAAGCAAGATCCTCTAATGGGTGTGAAAATTAGTGGGGAAGTTTGAGTAAAAACAAAATGTTTACATTGTTTCAAAATGTGTCCCTCTAGTAAAGACACTACATAGTGGAGACCCTAATCAACAGCCTTGCCCTAGAGAACAAGGTAACCTCAACAAAGGGGTGCCCTGCACAGAGAAAGGGACAACATCACTGGTGTGGTATTCTTGCTAAATTAGCAATCATTGGAAAACACCAGACAAACCCAAATCAAGAGACAGTCTCTAAAAATAACTGAACAGTGATCTTCAGAAGTGTGTCAAGGCTATTAAGGACAAAAAAGACTGAGAAACTGCCCAAGAATGGGGGAGACTAAATGTAAGGAGGGATCCTAGAGCAGAAAGAGGACATGAGTGAGAAAACTGAGGACTGTAGTTTGTTGGGTAGCATCCTCTCAATTTCCAAACCATGTTGGATTACATGATTTGGAAGATGTTAATGTTAAAGGAACCTAAGTGAGGGTATACAAGAATTCTCCGTACCAACTTTCCTGTATGTCTAAAATTGTTTCCAAATAAAAAAATATAAAGAAAAGAAACCATGGCAACATAGAGGATGGTTTCTTTACACTTGAGCACCAAATCACAAGTCCCATGGGTGTCTGCTCTTCAACCACTGGCATGGGTTTGTGATCTGATCTGGCTGCTTCTCTCAACAGCAGTGCCAGGAGAACGGTGGCTAGGATTCAGTCTTTGCAAAATAGGAAGATGCCAGTTTTAATAATAAGAGAACTGGCTCTTGTTCACCAGGGCTGGCACATGACTTAAACTAAAAGTTGAGTTAAGGAATCTTCAAAGATATGCATGCAAGTTGACTAAAATGTCTACATAATTTAAGATGTATGACATGCACAATGTTTGTAAGCTTACTTTGAGGTCTGGGGGGAATGACTAATACCTATGTTTTCTTTTTCTGAGTTCTGAACCAACTAATAAATAAGAGAGAGAGTCAGAGATCAAAATGTCAGTTTCATTCATGTTCAAGCTGATTGGAGAAAAGCGCTTTCCTTTGCCTTCTAAGGGCTTTTCCTACCCAGTCAGTCCTTGAGAAGGCTGAAGACCCAATGACTACATCTGAGGAGGCTGTTACCTTTGAAAATTGTGGATGAGCCAGGCACCCTTGGTTTTCCCCAAATGCCCATCAGAGAAGTTCCCCTCCTCCCTTACAGCAATTGAGCAGAGAAGAAGAGATCTATTATTCCTAGGCTATATTCAAAATGCCGGGAAAAGAGGAAAATTGTTATCCTATATCTTCCACTGAAAAGTCTAGAAAAAGTCCATGAATTAAGGTTGTCAGGGGTTGCTGAGGAGGAGAAAAGTGAAGAGTTAGTGTTTGATGGGGATGGAGTTCCAGTGTTGCAGGATGAAAATTGTCCCATGAAGGAATGATGGTCAAGGTAGCATAACAATGCAAATGTACTTAATATCACATAACTGTGGTTAAAGATGGTAAATTTTGTTATACATATTTCACACAATTTTGAAGTGTTTAGAAAGGTACATGGAATTTATACCATGACTACAAACTCATCATGATTTTACCATTTCATTACTATTCAAAAATGAAACAAAATGCCCTCGCTTATCTAGAATTATGTCTGCTATAGAGAGAAGCAGAAAAAAAGTCTCCGAAATGTTCTTTCAGTTATTATCTCTCCAGGACAATGGCACAGAGACAATCAGAAAATGTTCTTAGCTCTGACCAGTGTGGCTCAGTTGGTGGGACATCATCCCCCGAAGTAAAAATTCCACTGCTTTGATTCCTAGTCAGGGTTCATGCCTGGATAGCAAGTCTGGTCTCCGGTTGGGGTGAGTATGAGAGGCGACTGATTGATATTTCTCTCTCACACTGCTGTTTCCCTCCATCTCTTCTCCTTCCCTTTCTCTCTCTCTAAAAATACATAAATAAAATCTTCAAAAATGTTTTTATAAGCTTCCCCCCTGATTCAGGACCGAGGGAGTAGAGGATGCTGTGAGGCCCTGGCAGTGAAAGGGGAAGAAGCTGATCTGGAGTCCATAGCAATGGTCAAGCCGGCAGAGACAGGTGACTGTGGGAGATGGCTCACCAGTGTTCTGTTCTCCGTCAAGGGAGCAGGAATGCTCTGGGCCTTGACAGGGTCAGGATGAGGTGCCACAGGCGCCATGTGCCTCCCCCAAGACCCCATCTTGACTCCTTTTCTTGTGAAGTGGCTCTGAGTCAGTTCCAGATGGAGACTGAACCCCTGACCTCTCAGCACACAGACATCCACGACACCCACTACGCCATCTGGGGCTCATAAACTACATTCTCTATCTTTCTTGGCTCTCAGACTATTCAAAAGCTGAAGGGCAATATTTGGGTCTGCTCTGGTTTATTCGTGGGCCTTAATTCAGAACACATTTTCACAAAGAGACAGAAGAAAGCACAAGAGCACTAAAGTTCAATTTACATTCTCAGTCAGTGAAACAAAATGGAAATAAAAAACAGTTGTGTGAGAGTCATATATAACTAAGCTATGGCTCCAAGAGAGCCTTCTCTATAATGTCATGAAATAAAAGGCATTTTTAAGCCACCAGCAAAAAAGCTAGTGACCAAAGAAGGAGAGCTTCCTATTAAAAAAATGAAATTAAGAGCATTGATGACAGTGTTCACTCTCCTCTCTTTCGCTTGGGCAAATCTAAAGTGATTTCAGTATTTCTTGATTTAAGATCTTGGTTTGTTTCTAGGCAACCAGTCACCAGGAAGCACTGCTGTCCCAGGTAAGCCTCCCATGCAAATGCAGGTTAACTTCACAGTTTGGTGAGACCCTCAAAGATAACCATTCAGCTGCCATCACGGCCCTGTGATTTCCAGGTACTAATTTGCTGTAGCGTGGCTGATTCTTGAAAAAAAAAAAAAAAAAAAAAAAAATTTCCTCAAGTGCTAGCAGATGGCTGCAGTTCCACCCATCGTGTCAGCTCCAAAGCTAAGAACGAGTGTGCCAAGCACGTGGGAAACTGGCTGCAATTGTAGTGATAAAGCGAGGGGCTTCCTGGTTCAAGTTTCAAACTTGCTCTCACACCGCTAATCAGCAGCAGAAGCAGAAGTCTACTCCTGACTCCATGTCTTGCACGTTTTCTGCAAAGCTGAAAGATGTAAATTCTTTGAAGAACAGGTACAGACCTTCCTCACGAGAACAGTCACATAGAGCCGCTTCCAGCTCCCGTGGGTGCCAACCTGTCCTCATTACCAGGCCTTACTTTGGCTAAATTTTCTCTATAACATGTCTGAGTTCCAGGCTATTTTATCACTACCTGTTTGGTGTTTCTTTTATGGAGTCTTCACACATAACATTGTAACTACTTATTTATAGGGCTGTTTCCACTGTTACACTGTAAATCTTCTAAGGACATGAAGCATCTCTCCTTCATCTTTGCCCTCCTGTTTTTAGCTCAACCCTTGGTGTATAGTTAGTGGCTTCTTAAATGTTTACGGAAAAAAATTAATGTTCTACCCATACACTCAACAAATATTCAGATTAAATTTTTTCCAACTTTTTGTTTCCTTTTAATTTGCATATGGAAAAAATCTATTTAAAAGATACATTTAGATAGTATAGAAATGCTCGTACCTCCAGAATCCAATTTATAACCCCTATGAGAGGTTAGAATAGCTAAATCCTGATCTCCCAGACTCCCTTGAAGATCAGTGTGTTATAGCCAAAGCTATGTCAGTGAAAGTCCCATGGAGGGCTTCTGAGACCAGTGCCACCCTGTTCCCTGATCTATTCCACTGAAGACTGCTGTAGCCATCTGCAGACAGAAGGCAGTGAAGCAACTTTGACTCATCATAGGAAGTGTGGGGGAGCAAGAGATAGAAAGACCCTGAATTCTGGAGGGCAGTGTGGAGTAGCTTTGCCTGTGTAAGCACCTACTATCTCCAAACTTCTTGTTCTGTAAGAAAAAGAGAAAAAGCCCATCTTTATTCAAGCAATTTTTACCCCAAACATGATCTAATGTCTTGGAACATTTTCGATTCAACAAGAATTATTAGAGTAATTGTTCTGAGTGTGCTAGTGTGACTTAACAAGGCATCGATGAAGATATTCTCCAAAATGTATAAGAAAGCCCATTTGAGAGTTTTGTCATGTCCCCAAGTCTTATATTATGTGTTTTCCATGCTAAACTCCTAACATAAAGCAATGTATGTATTTTTTCTGAACCATTATAAAATAAGAAATGGCTTTCATGACTGCCCCTCAACACCTGGTCCTACACTTTCCAACAATAGGGATTTTCTTCTCTATAACCATTGTACTGTTATCATATTTAATATTCCAAATGTAGTCTAATGCCCAATCTAGTTGTCTACCCTAAATGGCTCCTACAGTTGCTTTTTCTGAACCATAGTTTAAGCACTGCCTTATTTTTTTATGTAAACTAGCCATTTCAGCCCTGCATTGTTCATGACTTTGGCTGGTTGAAAAGAACAAGACAGTTGTCATGAAGTATCTCACTGGTGTCATGTTATTGTTTCTCTGCCCCCATATTTCCTATAATTGGAGTTACGTCTAAAGGTTTGATGAGATATGAGTTAAATGCTTTTGGCAATAACATGGTGGGAGATCCATGTGCTAATATTCATGGTTTCTGTCATGACATGCCACTGGCTGCCACCTGACATACAATGGCTTCTGGGCCATTGTTTTGTGCCTCTTCTCCCTGCCCAGAGCTGCACACTGTCCCTGTGCCTGATCTATCATCATGTGTCCTCAGGGCCCATGCTTCCACATCCTTGAGTGTGCTGTCCTCTATAATGAGGTCATCTTTTTCCTGTGGGCATGGTGTGTCTCTAACTCCTGTGTGTGGGCAAGACCTGGGACTTGCTTCTAACCAGCAGATTAAAGTGTAGGTGAAAGGACATCACTCCCCTGATTACATATGATAGTAACTTCATCTAGCTAGCAGATTCTGACTCTTGCTGACTTTGATGAAGCAAACTGCCATGTTGGAGAAGTTCACATGGCCAAGAAGTGAGTGTGGCCCCCACCAACAACCAGCAAGCAATGAGACCGGAAGCTTATGAAGAACCATGCTCATGAGCCTACAAGTGGCTCTTTTCCCATTTGAGACTTTGGGTGAGCCCCCAGCCCTGGCTAATGGCCTGATTATAGCCTTATGAGACCCTGAGCCAGACAGATTACTCAACTAAGCTGTACCAACCCACAGAAACTCTGAGGTAATAAATGCATGTTATTTTAACCTAATAAATTTTGGGGTGATTTGTTGCATAACAATCAATAATGAATACATTGGGGGAATACTTCAATTTTATATTTATTTTTTTAAAGAATATTTAATGTAAAATCATCCTTTTCCATATGTAATTTTTTTTAATGAGCTATCAAATGGCTGTTATTCTAAAAGTAGATTTTGTTGCTTAATAATCTATTATACGTAGACTGTGGAGTTTTTACAGAAGGTTGATATGCCTAGGTTTTGGGGATGATTGAAACAGTATCTGGATGGATGTAATACAACAACAATAAAATTAAATTAAAAAAAAATAAAGAATATCCATGGGTTTTTTAGTTATAAGGGGCTCCTCTGCCCACCACCAAAGGAAAAACTCTTAATAACAGATTTGGTGAAAAGGAATTTGTTTATTTTATTTTATTTTTTGTTATTTTTTAAAATTTTATTGTTGTTGTATTACATCCATCCCCTCAATTTTATATTTCAAGCCTAATCAGTATTTAGGACCAATCTAAACACCTTAGTATCCTTAGCACCCTAATGCTCTGAGTCCCTGCTGATTGCTTCTGGTCAGAACTATGCAACCTCAAACTCTACTAGGGCCATTAATATTACATCTCTAATTGGACCATATGTTTTTTGCAGGGAGGAGCCACAGTGATAAGTTGTATCTTCTGCATTCTGAAGCATCATGCTGTAAGATAAATGGTACTCACTGAACACTTGTTTTTAACAGCAGGAGTAATTATTATATTCAATAACCTGTAACAGCGTACATTCACTATAATCCTGACTTACCAATTGTTGAGAGCTGTATCAATAGCTATAATCAAATATTTCTATAATAAAGAGAGATATTTAGCTCTGCAAAAGAAAACATTGTTATTTTGGATTTCTTTTTTATTAAAACAATGCAAATGGAGTAACAATGATGTTTTCCAGATGTTCTCTAGATAAGATAATAAAAAATATAAACAAGAGCATTTTCTTATTTTCTCCTGAGAAGATTCTAATAATAAGTTCAGTCTTTAACCATTGACCCATACCAAATTCACAATTTCTCCCAAAGCTTGATGTGCTGAGCACAGGAAGGACTTGAAGAACCGATGTGTTGATAAAGACACTTTAGAGTATTAACTTCAAGGTATTTTGCAAAGGAAACACACAAGAAGGCTCTCAGCCACTTCTGTCATTAGAACACTTAGAACATTGCATGGAGGGAAAGAGCAAACAATTACCTGGAGGGAAACAGAGACAGTAAAAAGAGCACTATGTGCTTTTCAGTCTATTGTCAGCCAAGCAATGACATTTCCACTTGTGTTCTCCACATGGCAAGTCAGCCAGGAACCACATTCCCAGAATCCCCTTTCCTGGATGGTTCTGGGACTACTAGTATCCGCCCAGGAAATATACTTGCAAGAAGTTGGGAAGACAGATTATTCAGACATAGCAGTCATAACAGACTATGTGACCAGATGCTGAATTCAGAATACTGTCCCAGATTGCTTTACAGAGCTACCCACAGCACTCTGCAGAGTGAAAGTTGGTGGGAGCTTCCAAAGATTCATGAGAAAAGCAGCAACCTTCTGGGAATCTCCTGAAAACCTCTGAGTTTGAGAAGCTAAGCTAAAATTTTCAGGGGATACTTCACTTACCTTTATTCCCTCACTCTTTTGAACTGTATTTCAATAGTTATAGGAGTCCCTTGGTAGTTGCTCCTACCTGTATGTAACTAGGTATGTGTCTTTCAAATTTTTCTGCTTGGGTTTTCAACTTTAGTTTTTGTCCATCTTTAGGAATTTTTCTTACATTAATTATTTCTTATATTGTTTCTTGTCTGCCTTTTCTTGGGGGGAGGGGCTTTATTCTCTGCTTCAAAGAATCTAATAGATTTGTTGGACTTGTACATATATTTTTAGGCCACTTAACTCTTCTCTCATTTCTAATATCTCAGATTTTACCTTATAGACCACAGATACTTCCATCTTTACCCATGTTAAATCAATAATTTGAAACTGCAGATGAAATCTTATTTTAATAACCATACATACATGTATAATTTTATATATGACATATGTAACTTTAAAAATTTCTTGCAACTTTTGCTCTGATTGCTCTATTTTTGTAACAGCTCATTCTTATTTTATTGATGCATGTAAATCTATCTAAGGTTCATGATTGCAATTCATATTGGCCAGGGTTATTCAAAGAGGGGGGAGCCACTGTATTTTCCAGATAGTAAGAATTTCTATTTTATTTCTTTCATTGATTAATCACCTACAACTATGTTTTGAATTTTAATTGTTGCTTTATGGCTTATAGTACACGTTTAAATTTCTCACAATTTACTTATAAATGATACTACACCGCTTCACAGATGGTATGAGAATTTTATAATACTATACTTTTATTTTTATTTTCTTCTTTATTCTATCATTATATTTATTCTTTATTCTATTGTTGTTCTTCTACATAGTTAGAATCCCCCAAACTGTTCCAAATCACATGGCCTTAGAGCTTAGATTGTCTGATCCAGTCTCTTAAACTACATCCTAAACACCTCAATTAAACAAAACAAGAAAACCAAAACACCCTGTTCAAATTTGGACTTTGATCAGCCCCAGCTCAGGAAAGTTATGCTTATTGGATGTGAGGTGGGTCCTGGCTAAAATGAAGCAATCAGGAGATTCATATACATGTTAGTATGGATTCTTCATGGTTTCAACAATGTGTTCCTTTAGGCCTCAAAAAGCCCTAAAATAGTTGTTGAGATAATAATTGATATACTTACAGAGTTACTATAAATTATTTTTCATGTGGAAAGTAAAATGAATAATGTAGCACACAGCTTGCATTCTATAATGAACAATAATTACTTACACAGATGGTGCTTACAGTATCAGTGCTATATGTATATTAATACATATATTAATATGTATTAATAATTTTACTTCATTGTAAAGTAGTCCATTTGCAACAAGGCAGTTGAAAATTTCTATATATGGAAACCCAGAAAATGTTTAACTTGAGAGAGTATTTAATTTTGACGATGGTGTGCATCCTGTTATATTACTTTGCTGGATTGGTTATATCAGGATTTTTAAAAAGAATTTAGTTTCCACCTCAGGTAAATACTAATTTCTTTCTCTTCTTTAAAAGATAAGCATTTTGTGTTTTATTATTTCAACAAGTTCTCAATCTTATTATTTGTACTAGTAGCGATACATTTTAATTATTACTGTTTATATCATTTTTATGATATGGCATCAGACTCTGCAATAAATACTGACAAGAGCAGGTCTGGAATTTGTGGCATTATACATTGTTTGTGTCTTCTGTGCCCCCTAAAAAATGAATAAATTCTACATTCTTGTGTAGCAGAATAGAAGGAGTTCCTATGTACACCAGCTATCTCTGAGCACATCAAGAAGACCACTTGAGAGGACAGACCATGACTAGGGGCACAGGCTCCAAAGGAAAGTGGTGGCATATCACTTCAAAAGGCCAGATGGGACCAGGGAGCAGACCAATCCAGCCATCCCAACTGTGAGGCTGCTGGGCTTTCTTCATGGATGTGAGAACTTTTATTTCTCCTCTTCTAAACTACACCCATGTTCCCAAACAGCATCTTAGGGAAGAGGTGAAATTTAAGGAAAAATACCAGTGGGATTAGCTCATATTGGGAACTGAATAAACAATAATAATATGTAAAATGTATACTATAGTATTATAGTTAATGTTACATGCTAAGGAAAAAAAAAAAAAACAGAGCAGCTAAGAGAGCTAGGAATAGTCAGTTTTGGGAACAGAGTGGTCAGGGGAGGCACCTGTGAGAAGGTGACACTTTAGTAGGACCTGGAGGAGGTGAAGAAGCATTCCATACAGCTTCTTTTTTTTCTTTAAGATTTTATTTATTATTTTTTAGAAAGAGGGGAAGGGAGAGAGGCAGAGAGGGAGAGAGACTTCAGTGTATGGTTGTCTTTCACCTGACTCCAGCTAAGGACCTGGCTGGAGACCTGGCTTGCAACCTGGTTATGTGCCTTGGCTGGGAGTCAAACCAGTGACATTTGGGTTAGCAGGCCAACATCTTGTCCACTGTGCCAGCAGCCAGGGCCAGCTTCTTAAAGAAGAGCAGCAACCCAGGTGGCAGTAGCACTGACCCCAGCCTGTTGAGAAAGGCTAAGGATGCCAGTGAGGATGAAGCCAGGAAGGGAAGCAGGAACAGCTGTAGAAATGCAGTGTACATGGAGAGCAGGGCAGAGGGCTGAATCACACAAAATCTGTGGGCCCCTGGAAAGATGTTTACTTTTCCTACAGATGGGGACAATTGCAGAGAATGTTAATGGGAGAAAAGGAAAAGATGTGAGTTAGATTTTAAAAGCATCATCCTGGCTGTCATGTTGACAGTAGACTTAGCAGGACAAGGATAGTGGCACCTGAGAGCAGGTGGAGACAATTTGTACTAATTCAGCTTTGAAATGATGAAGGCTTAGACCACAGCAGAGGTCATAAAAATTTGTTCGTTCAGATATATGTTATTTTTTTCTTCTTATCCTCACCCAAGGACATTTCTCCATTGCTTTTAGATAAAGAGGAAGGGAGGGGAAGGGGAGAGAGAAACATCAATTGGTTGCCTCCTTCATTCACCCAGATGTGGGAGTCACACATGCCAGGACCTGGGATTGAAGTCATAACCTAGGTATGTGCCATAACCAAAAATTGAACTATCAACTTTCCAGTTACAGACCAACACTCCAGCCAACTGAGCCACGTGGGGCAGGGCTGGTTCAGGGATATATTCTGAAAATGGAACCAACATGTTTGCTGATGAAGTTGATGTGGCATGTGGGAGAAAATGAAGAGTCAAGGATGAGCTCAAAGTCTCTGGCCTGAGCAATATTTACTGAGATAGAAAAGATTGTGGGAGGAGTAGGCTGGAGAAGAATATTAGCAGTTGTGTTTTAGGCATTTTTATGTTGGATATGCCCTTTAAAAATTCAAATGAAAATGTTGAGCACGTCATTGAATAGATGACAGAGTTCAGGAGAGAGACCCAGGTGAAGGTGCTTTTTAGGAATGTTAGTCTACATGGGCATTTACAGACACAAGATTGCATACCATTCCCAAAAGAATGGGACATTCCAACTTTTAGACGATAAGAAGATATGAGAAAATAGAAATGGAGATGGAAAGAGAATAACCAATGTGACCAGAAGAATATCAGGGAGATGAGATATTCAGAAAGCTAAGCAAAGAAAGTGTTTCAGGAAGATGAGAGTCAAAGTCTACTACTAAGTGAACAAGATTACATTTTATAACTGATTCTTGGGATTAGAACCATAGAAATCATGGAAGACTTTGTTGGGAGCTGCTTTTGTAGGGAGATAGAGGTAAAATTCTGGTAATAGTGAGTTCAAGGTCACTGAGAATGATGGAGTAAGAACTTCTGAAAATTCCCTGCTTTGTAAAAACAATGAGAAAACTGGTAAAATTGTCAGAATTAATTTTCTAAGAATCTTGGAAATTAACCAAAGTTTTGTAGCAATTCAGGGAGCATTTATGCAAGAAAAGCAGCCAAGTTCCATAAGAACAGAAAGTTTTGTGGAGCATTAACTTGCCTTGTTCCCATCTCTTCTCTCCAGCTTTTCAGGAACCTTAAAAGCCAGCAAGCAGCCTGACAGCACCTTTTTGGTGTTCCCTGCTGGTGCACCATCTTGTTGGAAGATAAAATGACATCCATTTGCAACTTGCTTCATCCAGGGTACAACTATTTCTCTCAAAACATCAAGGTAGGAAAAAAAGATGGCCACAGAGTTGTCAAGCACTGGAGTGGCTGGAGGACAGGGTAGGGAGTACAAGACGTCTGCAAGTTCCAGCTAGTTGGAGTGGTAAGCATCTGGATTCAGAGATGCACAGCCCAGAGACTGCAGAGACCTATAGGAGAGCACATGAGTCTGTTCTGAATTGCTGGCAGGCTGGCCAACGTTGGCTCTGGGCAGGGGCCACTCTGACTGCAGACAGCTTCAGGCTCCCCATGAATAGAAACCTGAGCAGTAAAGTGCAGACAGTGAGCACAAACTCAGGGGGATTGAGAAATTGAACTCCTGCAGGGATTGTGTGAGAGCCTCACTCTGGAGGCTGAGAGAGAGGAAGCATCTACCATCAACCGTGACCAGAGGTGGAAGAGGAGAGACCAATGCCAGTGAGAGAGGAAGCAGGAATGCACCAGCCAGTGCAGTGGGAGAGCAGAAAACGGGCTCCTACAGACACTGCAGCTTGAAACTTCAAGAGAGGGAACTTGCCACTGGTGCAATCAGCGGCACCCATCACAGATGGTGAAAACCTCCTCAAGGAGCCAGTGGGGAGAAGTAGCCATTGACAGCACAAACAGCACCCTGTTGTGCTCACCACAGAACCAGAGCGCAATGGAGGGCCCCAAAACACCAGCAGTGCTGAAACCCAGTTAGGCTACTGGAGGCTCAGCCTACCTGGGGGCTGGCACTCAGAACCAGCCCTGACTGTGACAGCTATAGGCCCTGCCACTCCAAGGCCCTTCAGCCTGACTGTAGACTGCAGAGACTTGATCGAGGAAATGAGGCAGATTCAGGAAATGGATCGCTGCTAATCTCAAGCACCCAAGTTGCACTTGGAGCTACATAAACTGTGAATCCCTAACATAGCCTTTTCAAAAGTCATTTCTAGCCCTCACAATTAGTGCATTTTAAGTAAATAGTGTTTATATCATAGTGTTTACTCCCATACTCCTGTAAAATCCCTTCTTTTTACCTCTCCCTTCTCTCAATTCATTTAACTACCCAAGATCCTTTTCCTACTCTGGTTTTAAAAATCTCCTTACTCTCCTACTACAAACTCATTCCCAACCCTCAATCTAAGTATTCCTACCCTCTCCAGACTCTTAAAACTTTTTCTTGTGTGTATTATACATTCTTTTTTTCTGCTAAAAAACACACTTGTCTTCACTCCACCTCAACTAATCAGTGCTCATTGAAGATGGACAGGGAGGTAGATACAGCAACTTTACAAACTTCACTGTAAAATGTACTAATAGTTGGTTTGATTTCCAGCCAGGGAACAAAATCAGGTTATAAGCCAGGTTTCCAGCCAGGTCCATAGCTGGAGGCAGGTAAAAGACAACCATACCCTGATGTTTCTCTCCCTCTCTGCCTCTCCCTATCTCTCCAAAAGATAATAAATAAAATCTTTAAAAATATTTAAAATGCATATGCAAAAAAATGTAGTTATCAAATGTAGTTATAAACCATCTCCTCTTGTTCCAAACACCATTTAATCACTCTTTTCCTCTTTTTTACCTTGCACTCCCATCTCACACATAGAAATTATAGCTCATAGTTGTTAATACTTCTGTGGCAAAAACATTTTTATTTAATCCCCCCCTTTTTTCTCCCCCTTTTTCCCTTTTCTGTTTTTCTTCCCTTTTTTCTTCCTATTTTTTCTTTCTTCTTTTTTCTTTTTTCTTCTTACCACCTTTCTTCTTCTTTTATTCCTTCTCTTTTTTTCTTTCCTTTTTCCTTTTTTTCTTCTTGCTTCTTCTCCCATCCCATTTCCCCCTCCTTTTCCTTTTTCACTACTATTTCTAAGTCAACTTTCTTGTAGTAGTTCTCTCACTTATGTTTGTTCCCTCACACAATATCTATATGTAGGCATGTATATAAAAATATAAATAGATACAACTTCTGATTAGTCTTAATACTGTTCACTCACACTCAAGGCATTCTGATTCTACCCCTCCCCATTTCTATATAAGAGGTAAAGTTGGTTTTCTCTCTGGCATCCCCACTATCTTTGCTATCCCTTTGCACCCTTCAAAATGAGCTATACTTTAGCCAACTAAATGATTTTTCCCCTTCTTATATTAGGCTTATCATTTCTACATCCTTAGTAAGACTGGCTCATTTGCAGCTGAGGGTATGATTAAGGTTGTGGATTACCTTGAAGGGTATGGGTAGTTAGCTAGGTTCATATACAGGTAAAAGGGGGATTAAAGGAGTAAGATGTCTTTGAAGGTGTGGTTAATTTGCCTGGACTGGTAGCCCTATTTTAGGGGCAGCTCAATAACAGTATATGGGATGTGATAGAAGGAGTGTCTCTCAATGAGCCAACTGGAGTGAAAGGAGCAACACATAATACAAATCCAAAATACAACCAGACAGCCCAAATTAATGATATAAAAGGCATCCCAAGAACAACAAGTTGAGAAAATTGAGGAGACTACACCGCTGAACCCCACAAATCTCCTAACACAGAGGGGCACTCCAAGAAGGCAGGGAGTCAGAGCAGATTAATCCAAGAAACAAAAACAAGCAACAACAGACACCCAAAATGGAGAGAAAAAGAAATGGTCCATCACCAAAAAGAAAGAAGGAATCACCAGAAAGACTGAGAAATGAAATAGAAACAAGCAAGCTATCAGACATGGAATTCAAAGTGATAATAATAAGAAAACTCAATGAGTTCAATAAGCTCAAAGAAAACTACAAAGAACTCCAGGGCAACTACAAAAAACTTACTGAAAATTATACCAGCATTAAAAAGGACATAGAAACCATCAGTAAGAACCAGGAGGAAATGAAGAACACAATTTCAGAACTCAAGAATAATACAGAAGGAATTCAAAGCAGAGGAATGGATCAGCATTTTGGAGGACAACAGGAAAAAAAATAACCAGACATCACAACAAAATGAAGAAAGGATGAAGAGGGTTTTTGTTATTGTTGTTTTGTATTTATTGCCATTTTAGTGTTCATATTTTTTATCTTATTTTTCTTAAATAAATCCCATTAACATTTCATATAATAATGGTTTGGTAATGATGAACTCCTTTAGTTTTTTCTTGTCTGGGAAGCTCTTTATCTGCCTTTCTATTCTAAAGGATGAAGAGGTTTTAAGAGAGATACAGGACAACATGAAATGCAATAATATCCATATCATAGGGATACCAGAAGGAGAAGAGAAGAAAGGGATAGAAAACGTGTTTGAAAAAGTAATGACAGAAAACTTCCCTAAAATGATGAGCAAAAAAGATACTCAAGTTCAGGAAGAATAGAAGATCCCAATGAAGATGAACCCAAATAGGCCTACTACAAGAGACATCATACTTAAAATAGCAAATTTCAAAGACAAGGAGAGAATCCTGAAAGCATCAAGAGAGAAACAGCTAATAACATATAAGGGAATCAATAAGGTTATCAAATGACTTCTCAACAGAAACAATACAAGCCAGATGGGAATGGCAAAAGATACTCCAAGTAATGAAAAACAAAGGCCTGCAACCAACAATACTCTACCCAGCAAGGCTCTCATTCAAAATGGAAGGCAAAATAAGGAGTTTCCCAGAAAAGAAAGCTAAAAGAATACACCTCCACCAAACCAGCACTGTGAGAGATGCTAAAAGGCCTGCTTTAAAAAGATGAAGAAACAAAGAGAGACAAAAAGAATACAGGAACAAAGGGGGGAAATGTCAATGAAGAAATACCTCTCAATAATAACCTTAATTGTAAGGGATTAAATGCAGCAGTAAAAAGACATAGGGTAGTTGAATGGATAAGAAAACATGACCCACATATATGCTATCTTCAAGAGACCCAACTCAGAACAAAAGATCAACACAGATTGAGAGTGAAGGGATGGAAAAGTATATTTCAAGCAAATGGATATGAATAAAAGGATGGGGTAGCAATACTTATGTCAGACAAAACAGATTTCACAACGAAGGACATAAAAAGAGACAAAGAAGGGCATTTCATAATACTTGAGGAAACAATCTATTAAAAAGATATAACCCTTGTAAATATATATGCACCCAACATAGGAGCACCCAAATATATAAGGAAAATCTTGGAGGACTTCAAGAAGGATATAGACAGCAACATAGTAATAATAGGAGATTTTAATACCCCATTTATCAAAAATGGACAGATCTTCCAAGCCAAAAACATCAAGGATATTGTAGCATTGAACAACACTCTAGATGAAATGGACTTAACTGACATATATAGAACTTTTCACCCCAAAGAAACTAAATACACATTCTTCTCTAATGAACATGAAACATTCTCAAAGATAGACCACATGGTAGGACACATAACAAGCCTCCACATATTTAAAAGAATTGAAATTATTCCAAGCATCTGCTCAGATTACAATGGGTTGAAACTAGAAATCAAACTCAAGGAAAAAACCCCAAAACATTCTAACTCATGGAGACTGAATAACATACTATTAAGTAATGAATGGTTTAATGATGAGATCAAAGAAGAAATCAAAAAGTTTCTGAAAACAAATGAAAATGAATATACAACACTCCAAAACCTATGGGACACTGGGAAGGCAGTCCTCAAAGGGGAATTCATAGCAATACAGGCAGCCATACCTAAAAAGATTAGAAGAAACTCATACAAACAACCTAACCATAAAACTACAAGAACTGGAAAAGCTTCAACAAAGGAGGCTGAGAGCAAGTAGAAGGAAGGAAATTACCAAGATCAGAACATAACTAAATGACATAGAGACAAAAGGCACAATTCAGAAGCTAGTTCTTTGAAAAGATAAACAAAATTGACAAGCCTTTAACTAGACTCATCAAAAAAAACAGAGAGAGGACCCAAATAAAATCAGAAACAACAGAGGAGAAATAACTGATACCACTGCAATACAAAGGATTTTAAGAAATTACTACATACAACTATATGACAAGAAATTTAACAGCCTGAGTGAAATGGATACATTTCTGGAAATGCATAACCTACAAAAACTCAATCAAGAAGAAGCAGGAAGCCTGAATAGATGAATAACAACTAGTGAAATTGAAGAAGTAATTAAAAAATCTCCTAGCACACAAGAGCCCTGGACCAGATGGTTACACAGGTGAATTTTACCAAACATTTAGGAAAGAACTAACTCTTATCTTCCTCAAACTATTCCAAAAAATCCAAGAAGAGGGAAAAATCCAAACTCTTTTTATGAGTCCCGTATTATTCTAATCCCAAAACCAGGTCAAGACCCAACAAAGAAAGAAAACTACAGGCCAATATCTCTGATTTACATAGATGCAAAAATTCTCAACAAAATGTTGGTAAACTAGATTCGGCAATATATGAAAAAAATTGTATACCATGACCAAGTGGGAGTCATCCCAGGGATGCAGGGATGATACAATATTCACAAATCAATAAGTGTGTTACACCATATAAACAAACTGAAAGACAAAAACCATATGATCATATTAATAGATACCAAAAAAGCACTTGATAAAGTACAGCACCCTTTTATGATAAAAACCCTCAGCAAGATGGGAATAGAGGGAGCATACCTCAATGTAATAAAGGCCATATATGAGAAATCTGAAGCTAACATAATACTCAATAGGCAAAAATTGAAAGCCTTTCCCTTAAGATCAGGAACAAGGCAAGGGTGTCTACTCTCTCCAACATAGTGTTGGAAGTTCTAGCCACAGTAATCAGACAAGAAAAAGGAATCAAAGGTATCCAAATTGAAAAAGAGGAAGTAAAACTGTCATTATTTGCAGATGACATGATAGTGTACATAGAAAGCCCTATAGATTCCACTAAAAAAACTACTCCACCTAATAACTGAATTTGGAAAAATAGTTGGCTACAAAGTCAATATCCAGAAATTGAAGGCATTTTTATATACCAACAATGAAACATCAGAGATAGAAGCTAGAAAATAAATCCCATTTACCATAGCAACAAGAAAAATAAAGTACTTATGAATAAACCAAGGTGATAAAAGACCTGTACTCAGGAAACTAGAGAACACTGAAGAAAGAACTTAAGGAAGATACAAATAAATGGAAGTATGTACCATGTTCATGGTTGGGAACAGTTAACATCATTAAAACGTCCATACCACCCAAAGCCATCTATAGATTCGATAGAATCCCTATTAAAATACCAATATCATATTTCACAGAATTCATATGGAGTCAAAAATGACCCTGAATAGCTACAGCAATCCTGAGAAAGAAGAACAAAGTAGGAGGAATCACAATACCAGATATCGAACTATATTACATAGCCATAGTGATCCAAACAGTCTCATACTGGCACAAGAACAGACAAACAGATCAATTGAACAGACTAGAGAACCCAGAAATAAATCCAGGACTCTACGGGCAACTAATATTAGACAAAGTGGGAAGGAACATAAAATGGAGTGCAAATAGCCTTTTCAACAAGTGGTGTTGGGAGAACTGGACAGTTACGTGCAAAAAAAAAAAAGAAAAGAAAGAAAGGAAAGAAAAGAAAACTAGACCACCAACTTACACCATACACCAGAATAAACTCAAGATGGATAAAAGACTCAAACATAAGCAGTGCCACCATAAAAGCCCTAGAGGAAAACATAGGCAAAAAATTGCAGATATCCCAAGCAGCAAAATTTTCACTGAAATACCTCCCAAGGCAAGAGAAATAAAGGAACAGATAAACAAATAGGACAACATGAAACTGAAAAGGTTTTGCTCTCCTAAAGAAAACAACAAAAAAATAAAAAGGGAACCAACCATATGGGAAAACATATTTGCCAATGACACCTCAGACAAGGGTTTGATCTCCAAAATACATAAAGAACTAATGCAGCTCAACACCAGGAAGACAACCCAATTAAAAAATGGGTACTAACAACAAGCAAAACAGAACCAAGTATATGAATACAATGAATAGGCCTTCAGTGGTCAGGGTGAAAGGGGTTGGGGGGAGGGGGGAGGCAGAGGCAAGAAAGGGGAGCAGCTTAGATAAGAACCTAGTATAAAGGAACCATGGACATGGACAACAGGTGGGATTGACTTTGTGGGGAATGGGTGGGTGGAGAGGGGGACAGAGGGGAGCAAAAAGGGGATGGATGTAATACAACAACAATAAAATAAATAAATAAATAAATAAATAAATAAATAAATAAATAATGGGTAAAGGACTTGAACGGACATTTCTCCAAGGAAGACATACAAAGGGCCCATAGGCACATTACTAGTCATCAGAGACATGCAAATTAAAACCACAATGAGATACCACCTCACACCTGTCAGAATGGCCATCATCAACAAATCAACAAGTGCTGGTGAGGATGTGGAGAAAAGGGAAGCATGGTGCATTGCTGGTGGGAAGGCAGCCTGGTGCAGCCACTATGGAATACAGTATGTATGAAATTTCTTCAAAAAACTAAGAATAAAACTGCCTTATGACCCAGTAATTCCACTGCTAGGATTGTACCCCGATTGAATCCTGAAACACCAACTCAGAAGAACCAATGCACCCCAATGTTCATAGCAGTGCTATTTATAACAGCCATTGCACCTCTAGCCTTTCATGTCCTGATGTAGTCTGCTCCCACACTGAAGCTGGGCTGACACTGTGACTCATTGTAACCAATAGAAAGCAAGGGAATTGGTGCTATAATAGCTTCAAGGCTACCTTAAGGAGGACTGGCATTTCCAACTTTGTAGTCTTTGAGCTGCCCATCATGTAAGAAGTCCTTCAGAAGAATGCCCACACACACAGGCCTTAGAGAAGAACATGCTCCACACTTCCCTTGGATATTAAGACTTACTGGAGGAATACCAAGGTGCCATCCATGAGAGTGAAGAAGCCACCTTGGGTGTTTTAACCCCAGTTGAACCCGAATAGCTCTAAAATCCAGAGGGGGAACCGTCAGCTAAACCTCATCAACCCACAGAACATTGAGGGATAATCATGAATTGCTGTTTGAATCTACAAAATGTTGGGTTTACTATGTGGCAATAGGTAAGTGACATGGCAACAAACAGTGCAACTTCTCTCCTATCTCTCTGTATGAAGAGTACTGAATGACTGGGTCATAGGGCACACACATCAAATATAAATAAATCCTGCTGAGTTATCCTCCAAAATAGCTACATACCACTCTATATCCCCACCCACAGTGATGGGAAGTACCACTTTCACTTACTGTGCTTGCCAGATCAAAATTAGGATTTCATTTCATGTTGTATTTTTTAATTACTAGTCAAATTAAGCATACTTTTATTCATTTACTGGTCATTTGTGTTGACTTTCCTATTAGCCACCTGCTGGAGGAGAAACCCATTGGACTGTGCGCTGGCTTGCCTCTGCATTTCCTTTCCATTTGTCTTCCTGCAACTGCTCCTTTCCTCTGCCTCCCAGATGCCAGCACCATTGCCTTCAGGACACAATTCCTACAGCTGACAGAGAGCTGCAAACTATTTATCTATTCAATACCTATCTTGGAGAGGCCACATTCGTGTCCACAACAGCCCCACTGTCATTCACTCAGGTGGACATCACTGATCCCCTTCAAAGAATAAAAAAAGAGAGAGTGGCTGCGTGTGGCTTGAGTAGCTTCCTCCCTGGTGATGAGAGACCTGACATTGCACACCTCACCCTGCAACTAGCCTCTTGAACTGTGATAGCAATTATACCCCTAAGCCCCTGTTCTGACCACCCCATCAACTCACATTTGAGGAGTACCTAAGCCCTGAGAGGGCCACCATATCTCAGCACAGAAGTATCACATGTTTGTGAGGGTTGTGACCCTTTGTAGGAGGGGGGTCCCAAACCTGCGCAAGCACCCATCCCATCTAGCACTAACTAAGTACGAAGTACGAACTAAGTATGAAGACAGCACTCCCCTGTGGGATTGCATGCTGCCACTCTGCTTGCCTAAAATTGGAAGATCAAGTCTTTCCTGGAAGCTCTGGGTGTTGCTCTGTGGAGAACCTTTGGACTGAATCCAATTCTGGGATAACCTAGCTGCCCCCAAAGAGTGAAAGCATCCACGTATACAGGGCAGTCACAGACCAGCACCTACTGCCTTCTGGAGACAAGGGCACTGTGGCTGTCTTCCCAATACAGGGAATGAGTGTGTATGTAGATTTTGTCTATTGTAAATAATTTCCTATTGGATAATCTTGTATTATGCTTGACAATTTTATGATGAACTATAAGTAATTTGAAAGAGCTGCCTCTAGTCTATGTTCATTTGTTACAGTGTATTGGTGTCCTGAGGCTGCTTTTACCAGAATTATAAACCCGGGAGCTTAAAACAAGAACTTGCCTCCCAGTTCTGGAAACTGGAGTTTCAGATCAACGTGTTGGCCAGGCCAGCTTCCTCTGAAGGTGCCAGAGAAGAATCTGTGCCAGGCATCTCTCTATCTGCCGGTTCCTTGGCTTGTGGCACCATAACTCCAGTCTCCTATGTGCGTATGTCTATGTCTATACATCTATCCCTGTGAGTCAATTTACCCTTTCATTAGGGCACAGTGATACTGGATTAGGAGGTACCCTGATGACCTTATCTTTACCTGCTCATCTGAAAAGGCTCTATTTTCAAATAAGGTTACATTTGTAGCTACTGGAGGTAGGGCTTCAACATCTCTTGAAGGCCACAATTCAGCCCATTACACCAGAACAAGTGGGGAAAATGTAAGGCAGTTTACTGGAGGTCTGACCTAGTCGAACTGGAATAATTTTCTATGCATTTCAGAGACTGTGTTATGTAGGAGAGGAGCTATTTTATATTTGGTTTTAAAAGTAAGAAATAAATTATTTTTAAAGGGGATTTGAAAGATGCTATAAGGATGAAATATTGTTGAACAAAAATCTTAGTAACATTAGTATTTTCATCCAAATAATCCTATTTTAGTAATCACAGTGATATAAATACATCTTGGTTTTATTAACTTTTTTTTCCTCAAAAAACAATCAACTATTATATTTAACTGTCTTGTCAAGAGCAGTGTTCTTACCACATATGAGGTGTAATGGGGAATTTTTTTCTGGTCTTTGTCCCTGGTTCCTGGCACAGAGCTCCTAAAACCCTTGGAGTGTCTTCGATATTCATAGTAAGCCTCTCTCAACCACAGCTATGTTAGTACTGATGAAGACTCTTGGAGGACCCTTAGGGAGCTCAGGAATGGGAGCTAGTCACCTAAACACCAAGCCATGATTAGAGAGTTGGAACTTTCTGCTCCTATCCCTGCCCCACTGCCCCGCCAGGTATAGGAGAGGGGCTGAAGGTTGAGTTTAGTCACCAATGGCCAACCAATAATCAACCATGCCTATGTAATAAAATCTACATAAAATCCTGAAATGAAAGAGTTTGGAGAGTTTCCAGGTTGGTGAAGACATGGCAGTGCTGGGAGGGTGGCCTCCCAGAAAGGGCATAAATGTACCATGTCCTGACCCCCTTACACCTTGCCCTTTTCATCTCTTCTGTTTGGCTGTTCCTGAGTTGTATCCTTTATAATAAACTACTAATAGTAAGTAAAGTGCTTTCCTGAATTTTCCAAGCCTTTCTTGCAAATTATTGAACTTGAGGGGAGGATTATGGAATCTGACTGCCATCTAATGAGAGTGTTTCAGGGACTGGGTGCTTAACCTATGGGGTCTGATGCTAAATTTGAGTAGTTAGTGTCAAAATAGCATTGAGTTGTTGGATTCTCAACTAAGTTGTTTGGAGAATTTGAGAACTGGTGTTGGAAAAGACACCATATATTTGTTGTCAGGGGAGGATAAAAACCTTCTCAACATGATTAAGGGGATTAAGACTAATGCTTCAATTAGCCTGGAGCCCCTCAAGATGACCACCTGCTAGGTGGGAATTATCTTTGTACAAAACAATGAACCACAAAGGAAGGTATTATTATCTGCCAGTGTCTTCCTGTTGCTCCCATTTCTTGACATAAAGGTTGGAAATTTAAAATAAAATTTCTTTGTTTTGAAATAATGATTGCGCTCAAGCTTTATGAGTGTCTCAAGTTCATAGTTATTGGTGAAAACCAAAGTCTTTGTGTCATCATACCTGAACCTAAAATTTTGGAAACAAGAAAGCCTATTTAAGTTGTCTGTAGAAGACAGAAAGGGTTTGAGATAAAACAAACAATACCACTTAGTTTGAATGGAAGTGTAATTTCAGGATAAGCCTATAATAAAGTTCATTCAGTTATGTAAGCATGAAATGGAGAAACTGCTAGCATTATTTTATACAGATTTGCTCCACAATAGAAAGACTGTGGACCGATAAATGACAGAATTTATTGTGTTTGTCCTAAGTCACAGTTCAGCTCATCAGCATTTGTCTGCATTGCTTCCTCCCTCCTTGCCTCTCCCCTTCCTTTATTAGCAAATATTCTACTACCACATCTAGGACATTGATGGGATTACATCAGTTCCTTCCTTGTGGAGCTTCAAATCAGTAGGGGAAAGTACACAAATCTAGTAAATTAGCCTTATATGGTAAGATTAGAACTGTGCTATGTGCCTCCAGCTGGGGTTCTAGGCACTGTGTTTACATGGAGCCTTGATTTGTTGTGGGGTAAAGGAGACAGAGGAGGTTTCCCTGAGAAGTGACACCTGAAGGGAGTCAGAGGGTGCATATTCCAAGCAGAAGGAACAATTTGTGGAAAGGCCTCAGGTGGAAGGGAGCTTGGTGCTGTTTATATTTCAGGAAATGGAAGACCAAAATGCCTGGAAAGTAAGAACAAGGACAACAAGGTGTAGAGTGAGGTGGGGTGGTTAGGCCACACTGATCTTCAAGCAGGACTCCTGAGCATTCTCATAACATGCCTGCTCCTACGTAATTTGAGGCTTTCAATCTTTAACTTAAGGGCACTTGCTACTCTCTATGTTGATCAGTAACATAGGTAGAATTTGGTTCTACCAAATTCAAATAGAGAGACTAATGTGTGGAGAGCAGATTAACGCTGGGTGATGGTAGAAATGCCGAGACACCTCATCCAGATGAGAGATGACATCATTCTGGGCTAGGGCCATGGCAATGGAGATAGAAGACATTAGGCAGAAAGCATCCAGAAAGTAAAACCAGAAGGACATGGTGATAGCGTAAACATAAGGAGAGACAGAGGTGTCAGAGATGGGGCCTAGATTTCTGACTTGTGGAGCTACATGGATAGCAGTACCCTAAGTGAGGGAGGGAATTTAGGGAAAAGGCTAAGTTTGAGGTAGGGCTTATAGCAGACCATGAGTTCAAGTTTGGACAACTTCAGTTTGAGGTGCCATTGGGACAGCCAAGTAAAAAGACCACAGACATGGTTGAAAACATGGGTCTGGTGGTCAGGGAACAGATGAGATTGGAAATATAAAATTTGGAGTTGCTAGGTTTATAGGTAGCAGCTCAAACCATGAGCTTGGGAGAGATTCCTCAGTGGGAAATTGAGGAGTGAGAAGAGTGTTTGGTGGAAACACTGAGCAGAAAAGGAGAGCCGGAGAGACACCTCAAGAAGCAGTGAGGGAACAGGAGCTCTCAGTGCCATAGAGGTGGGAAATGTGTGTTTGTGGAAGGAATGATCTAAGGTCAAGTGCTGCCGAGAGGCTAGGTGCTTGAGCAGCAGAGGTATCTGCTGTGTTTCCCAGTCTGGGATCCCAACTGATTGTGGCCAACCTGTTTGTGCAGGTTCAGGCCCTAAGCCAGATTCGCAAGGAGAGTGGAGTGAAGGAATGGAGTCATCTTGTTTGACAAGTTGTCTCATTTATCTTATTTTGTAGAGTTTGCGGCTAGTAGAGCAGAAAGGTTCAGTTCAGTTGAGGATTTTTCTTTTATTTATTTATTTATTTATTTATTTATTTGTTGTTGTTGTATTACATCCATCCCCTTTTTGCTCCCCTCTGCCCCCGAGGATTTTCTTAACCAAAAAACAAACAAATAAGTGGAAACCCCACTGCACTGGTTTGCAAGTATTCTTCATGAAAGACCAGTGGGCAGAAGGCTGTGAACTGTGTCACCTCCTTTCCCGAGGTTGGTATGCTCAAATATTCCATTCTTATTGATATTTTTGGCAGTATCTTGTATTACTGAGACTAAAAAGCATTATTTATAAAAATTAATAAATTGGACATAATCAAAATGAGAAATTGCTTCATCTGAGAAGACATTGTTAAAAATTGAAGACAAGCCAGGCACTGGGGGAAAATATTATTTGTATCTCTATCTATATCCATATCTACCTGGAATGAGCTCATATCCAGAACATATAAGGAACTCTTAAAACTCAAAAATAAGAAGATATGCACTCCCAGTTAAAAGATGAACAAAATATTGGAATAGATATTCCACAAAAGAAAGTGTATAAATGGTGGATAGGCTATTCTTCAGGTACCCTGGAGCCCCTTGGTCTCGAAGCCTTCGCACTAGCCCAGCACCACCCCTGGAATGCCTTCCCCAGCTGTTGCCATGTCCCTTTTCAGTCTTCAAGGGGTGCCTGGCTCCTTCCTGTCACTTTTGTGGATGCAAACTTGACTGTGTTAGGTGGATGGTAGTCAGCCTCCTGGTATATTTGCCCCACCTCATATAGTTCCCTCCCACAAGAGGGTTGGCCTGTGAAACCAACAGGTTGTTACAGAAATGACTCTGCTGGACTTCCAAGACTAAATTTTAAGACACTGCAGCTTCTGCCTGGCTCTCACTCTGGGGAAAGCCAGCTGCTGTGTTGTGAGGATGTTCAAGGAGCTCTGAAGAGAGGTCCCTGTGGCTTCCTGCTCACACCCAATACTAATTTGCCAGGCATGTTTGAAAGCTGCTTTATACATAAAGATATCCCGCCCCCGACAGACTGTAAGCCAGGGAAGTGTAGCTAAGCCTTTCCTGAATTCTTGATCCACAAAAATCTGCATGAAATAATAAATATTTACTGTTTTAGCTGCTGGGTTTTGGGATGATTTGTTATGCAGCAATAGCTGAGACAGGTGGGTAGGAATAAGTAGCTCCCATCTGGCTTAGACCTAGGTCACATTCTGCTAACTACTTAGAGCATATTTTGACTTCTCACGTTTATAATGATAAATGTATTGTGTTTCTCTCTTAGTTCTGAACCTTAGACAAGGGAGGAAGGAGGGAGTGAGGGAGGGGGAATACTGGAAAATTCGTTGGATATATAGATGGTGAGACTGTGGGGAAAGAGAAATGCTGAAAGGAGAGTTTTTAAGAAGCTTTAAGGAATCATGTGTAATATAACCCACATTTCTGACCCCACCCAACAAACTGTCAGCAAAAGTACATGTTGCTGTTTAAACTTTTGGTCAGGTTTGTGCGGAACCCAGTCATATGAAAATTGCATACAGATGAGGGACTGAAGTGCCATTTCATCATCTCCCCAAGTTCACACCAAGAAGGAGTGGCAGAGCTGCCAACCGATATTTCTGAAACTGGCTCTAGCTCAGTGCAGCGGAAAGCAAAGGACACACATCTTTGAGTGGACAAAGCTTTGTTGATTGACCGATTTTTGAGGGCAAGACTCATAGGACCCTCCTCTACTGCCTCTGGTTTTCACTAGATCCACAGTGGAGGAGTCTGGAGCTAAGTGCTTTAAGCCCAACTTTATTCTTGTTTACCCTCAAGACATCGTTGAGGGCCCTATGGGAAGAAAAACCTGGCAGTCTTCAAATAACACCAGGAGAGCAGCCTCCTTTTGGGAACGGCACCAGCAGTGGCGGAAGAAGCCTGTCCTGGGGGATGGGGAATCCGACAGTTTGATAATGATTTTACCGCCTTCTCCCACTCGCTCCGGGATCCCCTGTTGCCCCTGCAGTGAAGGTCACAGTTCCTCCAATCTGCATTAGGAATGAGAACTGTGTGGGATGTTCCCCAAACACATTCGGCAGACAGTGAGAGGCCTAATTAACTTTAACAGGGGTAATGGCGGGGCTGGCCCAGCCTTGTTAATAACAGCGACCCGGCTTTTATTTCCTGCCATGTGTGAGGGGGGCAGTAGAGTGACAATTTCAGGGGGGCAAACTCAGGGGCCTTGGGGTCTTGGCACCCAAGGCCCGGCTCTCCCTAATTCACCTCACCTGGCAGGAAATGGCGCTTGAGCAAAAATGCCAAGCTACTTTATAGTCAGTTAAAATATAAATCTCACAAAACAAACAACTGGGACGCTGGAGGTTCCAAATCCTTTCTCCAAGGCAGCAAAAACAAAGAAAATTCCTAAGTTACAAACTGGAGGGTCAGGCCTTCCAATTCTGGGCCTTTGCATGTGTTAAGCAAAACCAAGAATAAGCAAGAAAATATGCCATTTGAATTGGGTTCAAAACGTCTTTACAAGTGAAGCAAATTACTTTTGCATGTTCTGGGGCTGTGCAGAGAACAAATAGTGTTCTTCCTTTAATGGGTATAATTACACAATTTGCTTTTAACAGTAAACCAAAAGCTGCGGTGCTTCAGAAAGCATCGGGTTCCCAAGGGCTCCCTCCACACAGTCCCACCCAGTAGTTTCTGAGCTTTTCGGAGGGACGCAGTGGTCCCCATAGAGCAGCCACAGTGCTGCCGGGAGGGCGGGGACAGCGCCGGAGGGGATCGGTCCTTCCTTTCCTTTAGCACTTTCCCTCCCCAAGCCCTCGTTTCTCTTGCTCACGCGCCGCTGGTTTCTGGGACTAGGTAGCTCTCTGATTTGCTCCCCTGGAGGACGGCGGGGTGCAGTGACCAGGTCCCCAGGCTCCTTCGTCCTGAAGGAGGGTGCTGCTGGACACCCACAAGGTACCACCTTTGTGGTCAAGCATCCCGAGGCGCATGCCGGAGGGCGGGTAGCGGGAGGCAGGTCCCAGCACCGAGTGGTTGCCCCCCATCCTGGCCCCCAGCTTCCCGCGCGCCACGCCCGCCGCAGGCGCGTCCCTCCGGCAGGGGGCGCCTGCAGCGGCCTCGATCTGCCCATCGGGGCGGGCGAGCCAGGGACCCTGCCTCCTGCGCGCCCGCGGTCCGCCCCTCGTGCTAGTCCTGGCGGCCGGACGCCCAAGCCTGGAGTCCTGGAGTCTCGCAGTACGCTCGAACCCGAGCCCGCGCTTCGGCCGGAGCTGAACAGCGCATCTGGTCAGGAGAACGGGCAGGCCACGAGTTCCTCGGAAGGGACCAGCTTGCGAAGCACTCAGGAGAAAAGGGCAGCGGACGCGCGGCCGATAGGGGTGGTGGCGACTGGCCCCCAGCGCCGCGCCGGCCCCCACGCCCGGCCCCCACGGCCCGCGGCATGGCCCGGGGCCCGGCGCTGCTGCTGCTGTGCGCCCGGGTCGTCTGGGCTGCCGCTGTGCTCTTCCTCTTCGCGCCCCGGACCTCAGGTAGGACCCGTGCGCCGGCTGGGGCTCCTAACTCGAGTCAGTCTCTTTCTTCGCTCCCGGCCCGCACCCCGCCGCCGGGGCTGCTTCCAATAAGGCGCGCTCCAAGGCCAGCTAAGTGTTTCCAGAAGCCGGCCGGGCGGCGCCGATGGGAGCCCCTTGCTGGGATTTGCTTAGGGTCGTAAGTGTGAACGTGGCCAGGTCCCTTGTAAGACGTGGCCCGTGCCTATAAGGACCTTGACTCGGCCCTCCTTCCCAAGGTTACCCTCTGTGCCCCCATCTACACCGGAGTCCCCCATGGCCCCCGGAAGCGGGCTTCTGACCCGGGCTGCTGGGTTGAGTTGGGCTTCTGCCTCCCTTTTGTTGGTCCTTCCCCCTCCCCCACTGCTGGGAGGTGGCCGAAGCGGCTTCTTCTGTGCTTGGGGTCGGCGATCTCTGGGTGGTCTTTGGACTCCTGGGGGCCTGGCCAATTTCGGGCCTTACCCCGAAATCCTGGACGAAGCCCGTGGCTTGGAGGGACAGCTCTGTTCCCTGGTGGCACTCCTTGAGGGACACCCACTGTCCCAGGGAGACCCTGGTCTGGCTTGGATGCTTGGACTCCGCGGCTCATAGGACCTGCCGTGAGGTTCACAAGGGGCCTGGAGGTACCGGCCTAGGGTGCAGAAGGAGGCGGGGCTCTCCCACTTCCTCCAGATCCCGGGAATACCCGGGGCTGTGCGCCCCGCGGCCGGATTCCAGGCACCCTTCCTGGTGGGGGAGGGCGCAATGCCTCCAGACTGGAGGTTTGTAGGATGGGGTTCAACTCAAGTTCTAAAATGTGAGCCGCTCCCTTACACGTAAGTGGGTTTCAGTGTCGCCAACCCCTCACGTTGTGCCTCCACCCCCGCATTCCTGCAGGCAGGTGAGAATTAGGTGACCCGCGTGGGAAGTGGCTCAGCTCTAACCGTGTCCTGCTGCTAGCTGTGCGCTCTGGGGATCAGCCCAACGACTTAGGAATGCTGGGCAGCTTTTTCTGGGGGTCCGTTGGGTTTAAGCAAATGCTGATTACGCCGAACTCGTCTGGTTCCTTGACTTGGGAAGAGGGTTTGCTGCAACGTTGCTTTCTCTTCTAACGTCAACGGCTCAGGGTGCGCGGCTAAATGGTAAGTTGGTACTTTGGAAGTCAGTCAGCGGGATTCTGACAACATCCCTGTGGATTTCTGCATCTCTCCGCCTGCAAGAACCCTTCTCCCTTTAGAGTCAGGGGGCTCGTTTGCAGTGCCGGGTGTGTGTGAGTGGGACGGTCAAATCCAGGATTCCAATTGTGGTTGCTAGTAGCCTGGGCGTGGTGGCCACTCCAGAGCTAGGAGCTTAAGTGTGACGGGGACGATTTTAGTTGCATTTATAGGGGACGGGTGCGGGGCTTGAAGCTGGAGGTGGGCGATGTGGTAAAGGGTGATGGATCTGTTGCTTACATCAAGTTGTAAGGAGAACAGGAAAGTGGCTCGCATTTCCGGCTGAGCAGTTTAAAGGTTGCCGTCGTCGTTTCCAGTCGAATTTAAGAATCTCTGAGGAACAAACCAATCTTGTGTCGTTTTCGTTTATTTTTGAACCCTGTATGTAGGTAATTTAATTTTTCCAGTAAAATAATCATCCCCTTTCTAGGGGAGGAAGTAGGAAAGCTCTTTATAATTCTCTTCTAGAGTTAGTTGAAAATTCAAAAAATATGATCATATTCAAAATATGAGTCAGTTTTACGATTACAGGAGATTTGGGTGTTTGGCATCTTTTCTACTGTTAACGGGGAATCCCTGTAATTTGAATGTGTTTTTTACTTGAAACGTAACTTACAGAGTAAAAACATGGGAAGGTTATTTCAAAAGGACTTAAAAGTTCTTATTCTCCCATTTTAGAGAAGGCTCTGTTCCCAAAGGAGACAAATCCCTGGTTTGGGACCATATGTCCCGCTTAGGTAGGATAGGCTGGGAGTGGCCCCCCCCCCCCTCTTTTGACAGTGCAGTGTTTACTTTTGGCCGGGATCCCTTTAGTGATGGTTGTAATAAATAATGATAGCGATCCATTTGGAAGTAAATGAAAACAGCTTGAATAAGACTTTGTGGAAAAAGAAAAGTTTTAATGTATGTAGTAAGGCCACATGTTTTTCTTATTATGGCTGTGTATACCAAGCAAAGAAGCAGTGCACTTTGGAAATGTTTCAGTATTTAGCAGTGAGAGGGAGTTTAACACTCTCGCATCTACTTGATGAAGAATATCCTGAGATTCTGAACACTACTGACCTGTGTAAAATCTGGTGTAAGCTGCTATGCAGAGAAGCAGTGGGTGACTGCTGAGGGGTTCTAGTCATTGAACAGAACTTCCCATTAGCACAGCATATCATGGTTAGAACACTGTCAAGAATTCTGCTTAACATTTTCCATGCAAAGAAAAAGCAACATCAAAAAAAAAAAAAAAAAAAAAAAGCAACATCACTTCAAAAGTGTGCATTTACCAGGGGTAGTTTTGGTGACAATGTGAATCTGCAGATTCGTGAGGCAGTGTGAAATAACTTATTTTTATTGGTAAACCTTTTTACTATCATTTGGTCTAAGTACAGCTGTAACTGGTACCTGTATGTCATTGTTTGTTAGGGTGTGGCTTGCCTTGGTTTACCCACTGAGATATTTAGGCCTGGCTGGGTCAGAATTTTACTCTGCCCTTTTTAGGCGTCTTTTCCCTGAGATCAGAGGGATGAAAATGCAGGAGTTGGGAAATAGCCTGTCTGACAGGTAGAGAAGATGAAAAAAGCCAGATTTCAGCTGGAGAGGTGCACTCCTTTAAAATGTATTCCAGGGAGGCCAGGAGGTGGAAAATTATCATTACCATTTAAGTGGAACTGGGTGTGAAAGACTGGGCCTTACTAAGCCGCAGTACAGCCGCCCCCCCCCCCCAAGTCTGATTAAGTACAGGAAATCTGTATGCCCTAATTATACTAATTCCAAGTTGTAGTCAGGAAAAAGAAAGTAGGCTACTAAGTGTCACCCCCCGCCACTCCCCACCCTCTACCCCCAGTCCACAAAGTTTATAACAATCTTGTGATGCCAGAGGCCTTTTGGTGTTTTATCTGGTCCATTTCCTGGGTACCCGGAGGGAGACCTGTGCCCTGCCCCAATCCTGTGGCTGCCAAGCTTTGAGTTTACTCTGCTGTGCCTCAGGAGGAATGGGGTGTCCTTATAGGCTGTGACTCTGTCCCTGGTAAAGAAAGTTGTCATTACATTATTTCCTTCTTTGGGGGACCTTGTTGTGACCAGTGACCACCAAGTGGATTCCATGAATATCATGCATGGAAGGTTTCAAAGCAAAGTAATGGGGGAATTGCTTTGCAAAGGAAGCATTCAGTGCCTGTGAAGTCTCCATTTTGCATAGCCAATAGCAATCTCATGAAAGGACCTTTGGGCTAAGAGGACTGGCTCTGAAAACATTGCTTCTCAGTGACCCTTTGAGTTCTTTGGTTTTGTGTTATTTGACTACAGCACTGTAACAGAAATGCTAGTTCAGCAACAGTGGAGGCTTCTTGTGTTTTGAAGTAAAAATCTAAGCAAAACAAGGAGCTCGGCCCATTAATTACGGCCACACTGGCTGGGTTTGCACCATCCTCCCCCTGCTAGTCTGTACTTGGTTTTGTCAAGGAGTTTGCCAAATTGAAAATGAGGGTGGGATGGCTCTGCTTGAATGTGCAGTTGTCATAAAATACATCAAGAGTGTGATCTGCTTAAGATCACAACAGGGAAGACAAGGAATTGTTGGAACAATGTTGGAAATTTTCAGAAAGCTTTTCAAAAATAGGGAATTATGTTGGTGTGTTTAGCACGATTGTTGAGACTTCTGGCCTTTTATTTTAATTTTTTTGTAAGTTGTATCTCTGAAAGAACCAAAAAATTCAAAGCCAAAGGGAAGGAAATAATTACAGAAAAATTTAGCCTAATTAGAATAAGTAGCTTGTCCTCCACAGACTCTTAAGTTCCAGTGGGAGGTGGTGTGTGTGTGTCTTTAATTGTCCTTGGAATGAGCTTCAGTAAGCACTCTGTCACTTTTGAGATGTTATCTGGGGAGAGTGTAGCTGCTTCTTCAAGCCTGCCTAACCCTCCAGTGGGGGAGGGTTTCCCCAACTCAAATGCTCCTGCATAATGCTTTCCACACCCCCACCTCCTGGAGGGCCAGTTAACCAGCCTCCAGCTAAAGTATAGAACTCCTCACTGCCTCACTGGAGACTTGTGCAGTGGACTAGACAGCCGCTAAGCACAATAGCTGTTTAGGTTAAAAGTTAAACTGAATGCACTAGTTGCATTTCAGTAGTTGCATGTGGCAATTGGCTGACTTCACTGTGGGAAGCTCATTCGGCCAACTACGTTTGTCCAGGGTTCCTGTGCTTGTCATTATTGCATCGGGAACATCTCCTAAACTTGGGAGCAAGGAGGGACTTCCCAGTGTTTGCTTAGAGTATATATATATTTTTGTTGTTGACTGTGGCGATTTAAAGGAAAAAACAAACTGAATTGACTCTGATCTGTGGAACTAGAGTGTCCTGACCTAGAGAAGCTGAAAGGGTGTATAATGACTAAGGAAAGGATCCCTGAGCTATAGAAAATTAGTAGGATTTGGGGGTTGGTGAGAAACTGGGTGGGCACATAAGAGTTCCATCTAGAACATGAATAGCCCACAGATGGATAGCAAGATTGGAGTAGAAGGGGGTGAGGAACTCCAGGCTGAGAAAGCTTCAGGTGTAATTACTGGGTCACAAAACCTTGGGTACAAGTCTACCTTATAGCCTATCATAGAATGTTACTTTCTGTTTCCAGCACTTACAGAACATTGGGAAATAATTTGGAAATTGAGAATTATCTTCTCAACAGGGAAATAACCACCAGGTAACCATATCATAGTCTTCTTATATAACATGTGATAATAAAAAATTGAGGACCCTAGTAATTCTATAGAAGAAAGGGTGCAAGGTACATTCTTGTCTTAAAGTAGTGTGAGAGGCTGGTGGAGGATGGGAGTATGAGAGATGGTGTTAGAGGGGAGTGAGAGTAGAGGGTGGAGGACAGGAGTGGGTGAGTGGCTGGTTGTGCATCTGCTTAATGCAAAGAGAAATATGTAATGGAAAAACTAGAAGCAACCTTGGTTACTCAGATCTTTATTAACACCATTCATAAAATACATTATGTTTATGCATAAAATAGACCCTTTTAACTATTGTTAAGTGTACAATTCAGTAGCATTAAGTATATTCACATTGTTTTGCCACCATAGCCACCACTCATCTGAACTTTTTTCTTTTCCCCAAACTGAAACTGTGTCCACATTAAACACTTAATTACCAATCCCCTCTCTCCAGCCCTGGCACACCCCCTTCTGCTTTCTGTTTGAGTCTGACTGCTCTGGGAACCTCATAGAAGTGGAATCAACTGTATTTGTTCTTTTGTGTCTGGTTTCTTTCACTCAGCATAGTGTTTTTAATGTTCACATGCTGTAACATTCATCAGTACTTCATTTTTATAAAAGGCTGAATAATATTCCATGGCATGTATGAGCATACACACCATACATTTTAGCACATGATACTATGATGAAAGTGTCTATCTGAGTCCTGCTTTCAGTTCTTTTGGACATATATCCAGAAGAGGAATTGCTGGATTAGATGGTAGTTCTATTTCTAATTTTTTGAGGAATCACCATATAGACAACATTTGTTATTTTCTGTTTTATTGATAATAGCCATAATGAGCGTGAAGTCCTATCTCATTTGCTTTTGATTTGCATTTCTTTAATGACTAGTCATGCTGAGTTTCTTTTCAAATTATCTGTATGTATTTCATGGCCATTTGTGTGTGTGTATTTGGAGAAATGTCTTCAAATCCTTTGCCCATTAAAAAAAATCAGATTTCTTTTGTTTGAATTATAGGACTTCTATATATTCTGGATATTAGTTCCTTAATATATAATTTACACATATTTCAATATTTTATCCCATTCTGTGACTTGCCTTCCATTTTGTTGGTAACGTCCTTAATGTACAAAAGTGTTTAATTTTAATGAATCCAATTTATCTATTGATTTCTTTTTTTTAATATGTGTGTTACATTCACAGATATTTTATTAGCAAACATGCAGTAAATAGGGTAATGTCATTATTTGTAGTTTATACGTATAATTGTATACGTACAAAATTTAAAGGCATCTACATACAGATAAATGATCAGAATTAGTATGTTTTATCAAGATTGCTGGATACAAAGTACATGTACAGAGATCATGTGCATATTTATAAACTAGCAATAAGTTAGAAGATTTCTTTTTTTACCTCTGTTTTTGGTGTCATGTCCAATAAATAATTACTAAGGCCAAAGTCTTATTTTCCCCCCATTTTTCCTTCTAAAAGTTTATAGTTTTAGTTCTTTTGTTTAGATCTTTTACCCATTTTGAGTTAATTTTTATATTTTGTGTAAGGTAATAGTCCAACTTCATTCTTTTGCATGAGCATATCCAGTTTTCCAAGCACACTTTGTTGAAAAGACTGCCCTTTCGCCATTGAATTTTTTTGGCACCCTTGTCATTTGCTACATCTGTAGGTTGTTTTGGCTGTTTGGAAGCCCTTGAAATTCCATATGAATTTTAGAAGGATTTTCTATATCTGCAAAAAATCTCATTGGGATGATAAGGATTGCACTGAATCTCTAGATGGCTTTGGGTAGTATGGACAACTTAACATGTTTCCCAGTCCACAAACCTGGTGTGTATTATTTAGACCTTTAATTCTTCTCAGCAATGTTTTGTAATTTTTAGCATGCAAGTCTCTCATCCACTTGATTAATTTGTCCCTAAGTGTGTGTGTGTGTGTGTATGTTTGTTTTGTTTTATTTTGATGCTGTTGTGAGTAAAAATGTTTTCTTAGTTTCCTTTTTGGATTGTTGTTACTGTGTAGAAATGCAACTGATTTTTGCCAGTTGATTTTGTTTAATAAATGAATTGCTTAATTTGTTTATTAGTTCAAGTAGAAATTTTGTGGATCTATATGTAACGTCATGCCATCTGTTAATACAAATAATTTTACTTCTTTCCAATTTTGGGTTCCTCTTATTTCTTTCTGTCTTTCTTTTTTGAAATAATTTTTTGTCTAGAACGTCTAGCTTTGTCTAGAACGTCTCTTGTTTAGCAGAAGTGGTGAAAATGGACATCCTTGCCTTATTCCTAATCTTAGAAAAAAACCTTTCAGCTTTCACCATTGAATATCATATTGTCTGTGAGCTTGTCATATATGGCTTTTTAATGTTAAGGTGTTTTTTTTTTCCTTTTCTTAGTCATATATATATATATTAATCTGTATTGTGTAGTTTTGACTTTTGGAACATGCAAATGTTATACATGTTTAAAAATAATAATGTTAAAGCATTAAAGGTGGTGGGAAATTGAAACTGAATGAAAACAGGTAAATAAACCCAATTATAATGCAAATGAATAATGTAACCATGCTGACAAGGGAAAAGGAAGCCTAGTTCAAGTGAACATGGATCCAGTACTTAGATTATAGATCCTCAGTCTGGATTTAAAACAACCAACCTGATAACAGATCTTGCACTCTTAATGCTTTCTTTCTTTTTCTTTTTTTCCTCATAGTGGTATGTGTGTAACAATTCTGAAACCATTTTGTGAATTGTGGGATTGGGCAAGAGATGTGTTGATAGCATTGGAGCCAGGGTCCTTTCTGTGGAAGAAGGGAGATACAAATATGGAAAGAAGGAAGGCAGGGAGCAACCTAGAGGGGTTGGATTGGAACTGGTAAGATTGGTATAGCTCATGATTTCATATTTGCATACTTTATATATATACACATGTACATACATAAAAATAATACATTAAGGCTATAATCCATAATTTTTAAAACATATTTTTTCCTACACATAGCAGTTATTTCCTAGGCCTTTATTAGCCATACACTCTTAGTGCCCAGATCCTGATTTCTAAACACTGTTGCACATGAAAGGAACTAGCATGCCTTGAAGAGACTACTGATAAAGGTTCAGGACAGGAAAAAATATAATGAAATGGGAGCATGCTCTTGTGATAGAAGGTAAGCAATCAGAAAAAAAAAGGACATATCAAAAACACAAATGCCAACTTGGAGGAGTTCCAGTGATCAAACCTGGAACAAGTTAAGCATCAAATTAATAAGGGCAAGCATGGATTATACATGGAACAAAACAAATTATGATAATAAGTAAATAATTAACTACAAGTATTAGTTTCACAGTGTTGGCATAACAAAGTACTACGAAGTGGGTGACTTAAAACAATAGAAATTATGCTGGCCTGTGAACCCAAGGGTTGCTGGTTCAATTCCCAGTCAGGGCACATAACCAGGTTGCAAGCCAGGTCTCCAGCCAGGTCTGTAACTGGAGGCAGGTGAAAGGCAACCATACATTGATGCCTTTCTCTCTCTCTGCCTCTATCTTTTCCCCCCTCTCTCTCTAAAAAAAATTAAAAAATAAAAATAATAAAAATAAAATATTTTAAAACAATAGAAATTGGTTTTCTTGAAGTTCTGGAGGCTTAAAGCCCAAGATTGAGGTGTCAGTGGTGCATGCTTGTTCCAAAGGCCATGTAAAAGAATCCTTTTTGCCTCTTTAGTTCCTTGGTGCCTCCTGGCAATCCTGGACCTGAGACAGCATTGCTCCATTCCTTACTCCTTCATATGGCCATCCTCTCTCTGTGTCTTTGTGTCCCTTCTGTGGAGAGCAGGACCAATAACATGGTATTGGTCCAGTCAGGATAGCATCAAGTATATAAAGTAAAGCAGAGTCACTCAGGTCAACCAAGATGGCTGCCAGTCAGCCAGGACACTTTGGTTGAGGAAGGAAACTACCTAAGTCAGGCTAGCATATCTAGCAAAGAGATACACCTAACATACCTGCACACATGACCAGAACAGCCACGTCAACAGAGTGGGACCACCCATAGATGGGCTCGTAGAGAAATTCCCCACTTGCCATCAGGGGTGTCAAGACACTTATTGAAAAGACCAGAAGGGTGGAGTACAGCACTCTCAAGTATAATGAGGCAGGTTCCAGACCACTGCTGAGATAGTGGAGCTCCACCTGCCAGAGCGCAGCTCTGTGCCACACGGATCTCCCTTGGCGTCAGCCCCGTGAGGCTCTGCCCTGCTGGACGGAGGACTTTGTCTGCCCTGCTGCCCACCTGGCTCTGGACATCCTTCCTTGCCCACTATGCCATCTCCAGACCTGCAGACTAAAACTCTGAGTCTTGGATTCATTATTCCCCACTGATTGCTGTGTGTTTGTGTGTTGTAATTCTCTTAAGGTTGTTAGAGTGTGAGTAGGATATTAATACACGTTGATGTTCTACTTTGAGTGAACCTGCATTCAATAAAAGCTAAGTGAATAGCATGGTTACTATGTGTGACTTTTCTCTATTCCTTGGTGCTGGGCTGCTTAGCAGGTGTCTAGCTGAGCAGTTGCCCAGCTGACTTACAGGAAAAACTATATCATGAACATTTTGCTCATGACACCTTTCGCTTAGCATGATGATACCCAACCAACTAAGCCACAATGGTCAGGGTGAGAAGCCACTTTATTTATCAGCAGCATGCCAACTAATAAATGTGAAGTGAGTTGGAAAACACACATTTGTGACAGTGATTGTACAAGTTGGTTCGGGTAGGAATCATCAGTGAATGCTGACTTTAATTGAACAGGACCATGCTGGACAGGGAATGGGAATGTTCATGGCTCATGGTATTTCTCCAGAGTCCTTATTATAGGTAAGAGCACAGTTAATGACTGTAGATGGAGAAACCAAACATCACCGTAACTGGGTGGCCAATGCTCACACCATTGTGTGGACAGGGTACGCAGTCCTTCTAAGAAAGAAGGATGTCATTTAGATGCCATTCCAGTGGGGACAGCAGAGCCAGAATATAATGGTAACACAAACCAGCAGGCACAGTTGGAGAGGCATTTCATGAAAAAAACTGGCCGTAGTGAAGGATAAACTTGGCTTGTCCTTCACTATGAAGGAACAGCCCATAGGACGAGCCAGTCCCTTGGCAGAGTGAGGCCAGGTGTACCTATGCTAGAGCAAGGACACACCGATGTCATTGGAACCTTTGATGAAACTGCATGTGATGTACATTATACAAAGATGTTGTCAAAATTAATGCTCCTGAATTTGCTAATTGTACAAAGGTTCTGTTGGAGCAGGTTCTTGCTCTTAGGAAGTGAACACTGGGTGTTAAAGGATAAAGGGTGTGACGTCTGCAGTATCCCTCTTAGATAGTTCAAAATGAAACCCAATGTGGGTAGGAAGAGAGAATGATAAAGCACATGGGGTGAAATGAGAAAAATTAGTGAATTTAGGTAAACAATATGGGGCATTTACTCATGTATCTTGTTGTTTTTATGTGCACTTGAAATTATTTCAAAATATAGAACTTTAAATTGTTCAGTGATGCAGATGTGTGGCTGTAGCCAGTGGAATCAATAATAGAGTTAAGCAAATTCTCTTAGAAGAAAGATACAGATGGTAAATGGAAATGGTGTCAGACCTCACAGGGCTGGGGACAGTGGGATCCATGTGCCTTCTAGGCCAGACAGCATTTTATTGATAGGACTGAAAATTGCCAAGTCTTAAGTGTTTGGATTGCCTGAACTTCTAAGACATTTCTCCTTAGCTTTTTATTATAGATGACGTCAAATATATGTAAAATTAGACCAGTTCAGTGATCCTCTACATATTTTTCACCCAACTTCAGTAGTCATCATGTCCTGTTAATTTTGTTTAATTCCCTCTGGCCCACTTAATGAGACCTAGACAGATTTACATTTTAACTGGAAACACTTAAGCATGAATGGTAGGAACTATTCCACACAATTGCAATGATGTTATTGTAGGCATCATAGGCAAGTGTTATATGATACCCAGGTGCTGCTGGCTTTTCCAGCTCTCTGTAAAATGGCCTTTACACTTGGTCTGTTCTCAGTGGTGGGAGCCAGGCAAGGTATACCCCAGACCTTGGTTTGTACCATTGGAGCAGCTTTTGGTCAGACCCTGGGTTCCCGTGGGGCCTGCAGCTCTGCATTCCAGCAGGTGCAGGTGCTGCTTCTCTGCCACCTTCCCATGGCTGTTGGTAGTGCTAGAGGCTGGTGCAGAGGCCCAGGAGCCTGTCCCCACGAGGAGGAGCTGTGGGGAGTGGGGCCGAGCACACAGCGAGGGTCTAATCAAGCTTTGTCTAATACAGCCCTTCCTAATCCCTTCTTTCTGGACATGCCCTACTACCTCTACCAACCCGAGGAGGGTGACCTGCAGCAGCCTGAGTGGAGTGGGTCACTCTCAGTGCTCTTGGCTTATTAAAACCAAGGATACTAAGTGTAGAAAGGGAGGGAGGAAGGCATTTTAGCTTTCAGGTGTGTATTGTCCCCCACCCCCTTTTCAACAACAAAAGACTCAGTGTTGTGTTTCCCAGTGTGGAGAGTTTGGAATCTGTTCACTTTGGAATGTGTTCAGAACATATAGAACAGATGAGGGAGCTTTGTAAGTAATTCATAAGATAAATAACAAAAATAAATGCCCCAGTTAAGAGAGGAACACAAGGTAGAGCAAGCAGCTTGCAGAACAAGTGTAAAAGTTCAAAAATTTAGGAAAAGAGCTTGGCCTTACTAGGATTTAAGAAAGTGCAGATAATAATACAGTAAACACAATGTTTTTCTAACTGAGTTTTGGCTAAAGTCACAGTGGGTAACAGGGTGTGTGTCAGCTTCATTGATGTGGGAAGCATGGCACTGTAGTATGTAAGTTGCCACTTTGAGGGCAGTTTGACATTGCCTGTTAACATTTAAAGTATACATATTCTGTTGCCTGCTCTAAAAACAAGCTATGTGCCAGGGAGGCATGCTGTTCCTGCTGCACTATTTCTTTTTTCTTTTTTTAAATTTAATTTTATTGTTGTTTTATTTCATCCATCCCCTTTTTCCTTCCCTCTGTCCCCTTCCCCACCCACCCACTTCCCCACAAAGTCAGTCCCACTTGTTGTCCGTGTTGATGGTTCTTCAATGCTAGTTCCTTGACTAAACTGCTCCCCTTCTTTGCTTCCTCCATTCTCCCTTCCCACCTCCCCACTTCCTTCTGGCTGCTGAAGGTCTATTCATGTGTTGTATTCATGTATCTGGTTCTGTTTTGCTTATTTGTTTGTTTTGTTCATTATTAAAAAATATTGTCCTGAAATGGGTGAGATCGTATGGTATTTGTCTTTTACTGACTGGCTTATTTCATTAAGCATAATACTTTCTAGTTCCATCCATGTTGCAAAGGTTAGGAGTTCCTTCTTTCTTTCTGCTGTGTAGTATTCCATTGTGCAAATGTACCCTCCAATTTTTTTTTTTTTTTTAATTTTATTACTTTTAGAGAGAGGGGAAGAGAGAGAGGCAGAGAGTGAGAAAGACATCAGTGTACGGTTGCCTTTCACCTGCCTCCAGCCACCAACCTGACTGGAGACCTGGCTTGCAGCCTGATTATGCGCTCTGGCTGAGGAATCGAACCAGCGACCTTTGAGTTCCCAGGCCAGCTCCTTATCCACTGCCCCACCAGCCAGGGCTTTGATCCAATCATCCACTGATGGGCACTTATGCTGTTTCCAGTTCTTATCTATTGCAAATAGCGCTGCTATGAACATAGGGATACGTATGTTCTTCAGGTATAGTCCTAGTAGTGGAATTGCTGGATCAAAAGGCAGTTCCATTTTTAGTTTTTTAAGGAAATGCCATACTGTTTTCCGTAGTGGCAGCACCAGCCTGCATTCCCACCAGCAGTGTATCAGGGTTCCCTTTTCCCCACATCTTAGCCAACACTTGTTTGTTGATTTGATGATGATTGCCATTCTGACAGGTGTGAGGTGGTATCTTACTGTGGTTTTAATTTGCAGAATCTCTCTGATGACTAGTGATGTTGAGCATTCTTTCATATGCCTTTGGGCCCTTTGTATGTCTTCCTCAGTGAGTTGTGTGTTCAGGTCCTTTGCCCATTTTTTAATTGGGCTGTCTGTCTCCCTGGTGTTGAGTCTCATAAGTTCTTTGTATATTTTGGATATGAAACCCTTGTCTGAGGTATCATTGGCAAATATGTTTTCTCATACAGTTGGTTCCCTTTTAATTTTGCTGGTGTTTTCTTTAGCTAAACAGCTGCTGCACTATTTCTAAAGCTGAAATAAATAGAAGTATTGACATGTGTCTTAATGGGAGCCGTAACCGGTCCCATGTCTCAACTATGGATTATTGTACAATGGCTAAAATGAATTTGGAGACCTGTGAGTGTCACCAGAGGGAGATGTCAAAGAGAGTTTCTGGATGGGGAGAAAATCAGGTTGTAGAAGGAATATGTGCTGCATGTGGTTGAGTTAACTAGTTCCATTTCCCTTGCCCTTTTTTGTGTGGACACCTAAAGCAAAATATGGAAAATATTTAAAAGGATATTGAGGTGGAAGTATGATTGGCGCTCTCTTTCAAAATTTACAGTTTCACAAATTCATAGATTCAGGCAAACTGATGGTTGCCAGAGGGGAGTGGGGGTTGGGTAAATGGGTAGAAGAGGGGAAGGAAATAAGAAGTATAAATTTCTAGTTATAAAATAAGTCACTGGGATGTGTTGTACAATATAGGTAGTAGAGTCAATAATATTATAATAACTATGGTGTCAGGTGGTACTAGACTTATTGTGATCACTTCATTCAGTATATAAATGTTGAATTGACTATTATATATCTAAAACTAATATAATATTGTATATCAACTATAATTAAAAAAATTTAAAAATGGATAGTGGAAAAAGGTGGGCAAAAGTTACAAACTCCCATTATAAGTACTAAGGATATAATAAACAAAATACTATAGCTAGCACTGCTGTATGATATATAGGGAAGTTGTTAAGAGTAAAATTTAAGAGTTCTTGACACAAGGGAAATGTTTGTCTTTTTTTTTCTTTTTATTGTATTTATATAAGATTATGAATGCTAACGAAACTTACTGTGGTAATCATTTCACAGTACATGTCATTCAAACCATTATGTGGTATGACTTAAACTTATCAGTGACATATGTCAATTATATCCCAATAAAAGTGAGAAATAATTTTTAAAACCACCAAAATTTATAGTTTCAAGTTTTATGGCTATTAAGATGGAGGTTCATTTTTTCAACTTAAAAAAAAAAAAAAGATTTTATTCATTATTTGCAGGGAAAAGGGCAGGGAAGGAAGAAGAAAGAGAGAGAAACAATGCCTGGTTGCCTTTCACCTGCCTCCAGCTAAGGACCTGGCTGGAGACCTGGCTTGCAACTTGGTTGTGTGTGCTGACTGGGAATTGTACCAGTGACCTGAGGCTGGTGCCAATCCACTGAGTCACACCAGCCAGGGCTCAATTATTTTATTTTATTTTATTTTTTGGAGGCGTTTCACCTGCCTCCAGCCACAGACCTGACTGGAGGCCTGGTTTGCAACCTGGTTATGTGCCCTGGCTGGGGAATCGAACCTGCGACCTTTGGGTTCGCAGGCCGGCACCTTACCCACTGTGCTACCAGCCAGGGTCAATTATTTTTTATAAAGAGAATATTATAATGTTTTAGGTTGAATTGTGTTTCCTCCCAAAAAGATATTGGAGTCCTAACTCTCAGTACATTGGAATGTGACCTTATTTAGAGAGGGGCCTTAACAGACATAATCAAGTTAAAATGAGATAATTAGGGTGGGCCATAATCCAGTATGATTGGTGCTTTTATGGAAAGGGGAAATTTGAACACAGAGACAGACTTGCAGAGAGGGAAGCTGATGTGAAGTCTCAGCGGGAGCCCGGAGGCTGGGGGCAGTCAACTGTAAGCCAAGGAGGAAGGCCTCAGAGAACCCAGCCCTTCCCACACCTTGATCTCTGACTTTTAGCCTCCAGAACAGAGTTAAATGTCTGTTGTTTAAACCACCTTGGCTTTGGTGCTTTGTTAAGACAGCCCTAGATGACTCATGCCTATAGATCTGCACTTGCCTGCATGCTAATCAGGTATTATTTTCTATTGATTTGACTTTTGGAGCATTTGCAAAGGAATTTCTTTCTTTCTTTTTTTTTTTTTTAAATTTTATTGTTGTTGTATTACATCCATCCCCTTTTTGCTTCCCTCTGTCCCCCTCCCCACCCACCCATTCCCCCCAAAGTCAATCCCCCCTGTTGTCCATGTCCATGGTTCCTTTATATTAGGTTCTTGTCTAAGCTGCTCCCCTTCTTTGCCTCAACCTCCCCCTCCCCCCTACCCCGTTCCCCTGACCACTGAAGGCCTATTCCTTGTATTCA
>PVIW01008280.1:0-62850 GCA_004026585.1 Noctilio leporinus
ACAACAAGCCAGAAGGGAATAGCAAAATATATTTCAAGCAATGAAAAACAAAGGCCTGCAACCAAGAATAATCTACCCAGCAAGGCTCTCATTCAAAATGGAAGGTGAAATAAGGAGCTTCCCAGACAAAAGAAGGCTAAAAGAATACATCTCCACCAAACCAGCATTGCAAGAGATGCTAAAGGGTCTGCTTTAAGAAAATGAAGAAACAGAGAGACAAACAGAAACACAGGTACAAAGGTAGATGAATTAAATGCACCAATCAAAAGACATAGGGCAGCTGAATGAATAAGAACCAACTTTAACTTATGAATGCTTTAAAGTAATCTTGTTACTATACCCAAAGAACCCTGAAACACCAATTCATAAGAACCTATGTACCCCTATGTTCATAGAAGCACCATTTACAATAGCCAAGTGCTGGAAGCAGCCTAAGTGCCCATCGGTGGATGATTGGCTCAAAAAACTTTGGTAGATTTACACAATGGAATACTAAACAGCAGAAAGAAAGAAGGAGCTCCTACCCTTTTCAACAACATGGGTGGAACTGGAGAGTATTATGCTTAGTGAAATAAGCCAGTCAGTGAAAGACAAATACCATATGATCTCACCCATTAGAGGACAATAATGAACAAAACAAACAAACAAGAAAACAGAACCAGATACATGAATACAATGAATAGACCTACAGTGGGCTGAAGACTTCCAGAGGCTGGAGGGGAGGAGGAAGGAAGAGGCAAAGAAGGGGAGAAGTTTAGTCAAGGAGCTAGTATGGAAGAACCATGGACATGGAAAACAAATGGGATTGACTTTAGTGGGGAGTAGGTGGGTGGGGAAGGAGACAGAGGGGAATAAAAAAGGGATGGATGTAATACAACAACAATAAATTTAAATTTAAATTTAAAAAAAGAGAAAGAAAAATATATGAAGGGGAACCCCCCAAAAACAGAATTATCATCTGGAGGGTGGGCCCCTTGTAGTTCAGGCTTTCTTTTCTAGCTGAGTGTTCTAGAAACCCATCTGTGTCAGTGTACCAGCTGGCGTTGTTGTGAGAGGCTGCATTTAGCTTCAGTGAATTTTCTTGAACACTCAACATATTTGCTCATTTCATGATGGGTGGTTTATGAGTGTGCCTACTCACACCCCTCTGAATGTTCAGGTTTTGACCAAAAATGACATGACCCTCATGCCTCACCCTTCCTATTCACTTTATCTCACCCTGAGTGACGTTTTTGTTTGCTTGTTTCCCTGGATGAAAAAAAGTTCTCAAAAGGAAGCATTTTGTCAATATAGAGGAGGTGAAACAAACAAAAACAAACCAAAAAAAAAAATGGTAGAAGCACTAAAAGGCATCAAAATCAATGAGTTCAAAAACTGATTTGAGCAGTGGTCAAAATGTTTCAAAAGGTCTACTGCATCAAATGGAGAGTACTTGGAAGTTTACTAGAGTTTAAACATGTAAGAATAAATGCACAATATTTTACAAATAAATTCTAGTTTTGGGGGTGCCCCCTCATACATGTGCCAAATGGTCTTTATACAGCCTAAATGGTTTGTCACCCAGGATGCAACTATACTATAGAATGAGTACTGTGACATCATTAAAAAATTTACCAAGGAGAGTATGTAATGGCAAAATACTTAATGGGCAAAGGTTCACAATGTGCTGTTGATCTGCTGCTAAGAAAAGAAATACATAAAAAGTTCATGATTCTTTTAGAGTATTGAGATAATGAATGATTTTTAGTCTTTTCTATCTTTCATACATCCTCATTTCCTACACTGAAAAATGTATAAAAATGTACGATCAACATAGGTGCCATATAATAATAAATATTAATAAAACAAAAACTAATGTAATGAGTCACCTGAGGCCTTATTTCATCAGGAAGAGTATTGAGCATTAGGTAGAGGAAGCAAGAATTAGATTAGTCCCTCTACCTCCTCCCCAGCTCCCTAGGACTTGGTGGTCTTGGTCAGGGTGGGGAGGTCAGGGTGGGGAGAAAGGGCTGCAGTCACGTGGAGCCTGAGAAGCTAAGCCCACACACCCAAGAAGATTACATCAGCCTAGATGGACACCTGGGCTCAAATTTAAAGGAAATTACTCTGCCGATTCGACTGTTCACCCTTATTGAAAGTCCTGCAGCTGTTATTGTCCATTGGCCAAATGAGATGCAAATGTCCTTATCTCCTTGAAACTTAAATACCTTCACACACAGGTTAACTTCATATAATTCTGAATAATTGTACTTACTATATTTTGAACAAAAAGTAAATAATAAACAATTTTCTTCCAAAAAAGAACTTAAGTGGGAAAACTTGCCAACAGGCAAAATTAAGTCACATTTAGGTCTGCATTTAATAAATCCTTTAACTGAACATTTGTAGCTTTCATCAAAGAATCCACTAGATTTATGATGTCAAAAAGTAGTTTGTGCTGTCATACGCTGTGAAATTGTAAACTCCTTGAGATCAGATGCCTTTCTTTTCTTTATAAATCTTCCTTTTCTAATTACAAAAATTAATATCTTTAAGCACTTTAGAAAATATACATAAAATACATTAAAAATGTTAAATTTCCTCCACCCAGATATATTGTAACTACAGGGTGGGACAAAACTATGTTTACAGTTTTTGTATGAGAAATAATATAATGATTAATAAAGAATAATACAAGAATAAACTATTTTGCATACTCACAACTGTGAACCTACTTTTTTGCCTCAGATTTTTTTCTATACACATTTATTCTACACTTTTTTAAAAAGTGTTTTTTAACTAATGGTATATAATCTGCATTTTTTTTTTTTTTACTGGATAGCACTTTTTAAAAATATTTGTTTGTCATTAAAGATTTTTTACAACATGATTTTTAAGAGAACATGGTTTCTTTCATATGGGCATTTTATACTTTACTCCTCCAGTCCCCTTATTTTTAAACATTGAGTTTGTTTCCAGTTTTACCATTATAAACAAAGTTGTCATAAATATTTCTGTCTTTCTACACATCCATGGTTATTGCCTTAGGATAAATTCCTAAGTGGAATTATTATTTTGAATTTATGAATGTTAGTGCTTTTAATTCATATTGTAAAATTGCCCTCAAGAAAGGTATTACCAGTTTGCACTCCCACCGGAAGTATAAAGAGAGCTGATTTCCCAGCACCCTCACCATCACTATTATCTTTAAAAAAGAAAAATCCAGAATGATAGAAGAAAGATAGTATCTCATTCTTGTTTGATACTGCATTTTGTTGACTACTACAGAAGAAAATTTTTAAAGACTTTACTTATCTGTTTTTAGAGAGAATGTAAGGGAAGGAGAAAGAGAGGGAGAGAAACCCCTATGTCTCAGAGGCCCCCAGCCAGGACTCACCTGCCAACCAGGCATGTCCCCTGATCAGGAATCAAAACTGCGACCTTTGGGTCTGCAGGGTAGACAATGTGCAACCCACTGAACCGCACCAGTCAGGGCAGAACTTTATTTTTTAAGATGAACTTTTTTATATGATAATTGAGCACATAATTATTCTTTTAGAAATTTCCTCTTCTTACCCTTGTCATTTTATTCTCATGTTAATCTGTTTCTCATCAACTTAGAAGAGTTCTTTTTATATTAAGAATATCACATGAAGATCCATGTCTTGTACTTTTATATCTTCTACAATATCTAGTAAAGAGGTAGGCAAATGTTGATTTTTCTTTATCATGCCTATGATTGAATCAATCATGTGTATTCCTTTGGTTAAAATAATGTGGAAATCACATTATTTCACTTACTGTCTTTTACCTCAAGTACTGAATGTGATCATTTCAATGTTTCAAATTAATAAAATAGCCCAAGACTCATTGAAGACATTGAAAGGAATTAGAGCTATTTAAACAAAAAATGTGAGGTGGAGAGTGAAAATATACAGTTTTAAAAACTCTACAAGATGAAATCACTGCTCTTCAATAAGGTTGAAGAGAAAACTTAAATTGTAACCAAGAAGAAAAAAGGGAAAAAAAAGATGATGTGGCTTCAAAAAGAGGAGTGATTTAAGCACTGAGTTGGGTACTTCTAGGTTATTTTAATGCACCCTTTCTTGGAAGTTTGTAATAAGAGCACCAAGAGGATGGCAGAGATAGACAGGTCTTTTATTTTTTGTGCCAGCATTGGCCTGATACCCCTGAGCCCAGCGGGGATGAAGGAGGACAGTGGGGCCCAGACTAGGCCTTGTGCTCATGAAGACCTCCGATGGGCCAACATGGCCAGTCTGAGATTTTGTGACAGGGCAGAGAAGGGAGCCACAGTGCCCCGGGGCCAAGTCATGACACCTGAATGTCATACACTGCAAATTGACAGTCTTCAAAATAGTCTTGATATAGACAAACATATAGCATTGTATATTGTATGTTTGTAGACCTAATCTGTCAGGTATTAGTGCTATAAATGTAACAGTTGATGAGCTATATTTTAAATACAAAATAATTTTGGTAACTGTTTTAAAGCATTTTAACAAATCAGGAACATCAAAATATAAGAAGGCCTGAGCTTTGTTCAGCCTCTGACAGGAGTTTATCATGGCTTAGCAAACTGGAAATGTTGAAAATTCCCTTGTAGGTTTGTCAATTTGCAGATTATTTCCTGGATATGTAATTGGGCAACACTGTACCTGACCTGCTAGTTGTGATTATGGGGGCCTCCCAGGGGATCATATTAATACCAAAATTACTTAGCTTTTTATTAATCAATTATGTGCTGCTTTATTTAGAGGATGTAGGGAGTTCACAGTAGTAGAAAACCTACTGGAGCTTTATAATTTCTTATTAAATCTTCAGAAGGTTTTTCTCCAAATGTGATTAATAGCATAGTTCTATGACATGATAAGAAAGCAAAGTGTACCATTTGTAATTCCAAAAGAAAATTACAGGTAACTTAACTCCAAAAGCAGTAATAATTAGAATAGAAAGAAGTACCAAGATAAAACAAATTAAATCCTTTGGGCACCTTGTGGTTATTTTGGAGAAATTATTACCTGCTTTAATCACTTGGATTACATGTGCTGGGAATGCACTGGCGATTAGGGGTTTGATGCCTGTATAATTTGACTCTGGGCGTCAACAGGATCACAACTCAAGATAGTAAATATTTCCATCACTGACGATGCCTGCATATCAGAGTGGAAAAAATCTTGCAAGTTGTGACTTGGCCTTCATCAATGTATTTATGCTAATTAACTCCTGTATGCAAGAGAACATCATTGATTTCTCTTTGGGAGTTTATTTTGGGGGGAGTATATACATATATCTTTAGAAGTATAACATTCTCTTTATTTTTAAAATTATTTTTAATTCTTCTGAGTGCAAATGGACTGAGATATAGAATATTCAAACTAGCATTGTTGTATAGAAGACTCAAACTAGTATTGTTTGCCTGTTTGTTTGCTTTAAAAAGCTAGTCTTTCCTGTTGGTTAATCTCAATGCAACAGGAAAAGAGTGCCCTGGTGTAGTTGTTAACACAGCCTAATTATGTTAACAGTATAACTGCACATGGATTAGGCCATCTAAGACACATACAGGATAAAGCCTAGTACTGAAGAAAAAGGCAGAAGGATTCATTTATGTAATAGATATACTCTGAGCCTAACATGATCCAGACATGGCACCAGACACCTGGATGTGTTCTCTTACCTGTTGTATGGCAAACACTCCAAGTTGCTAAGCTCTACTCTTAGTCTTCACTGGGAAGCCACAAATTCAGAATGTCTTTGTTGGCTTTGAAGTTAATTAAGATTAAATGGATGACCAAAAAGCTTTTTCTCACATGAATTTCCCAAACCTTAAACACTATCAGAAAAACAATGTTCACCTTATGAATAAAACTACCTTATAATAAATCAGTATTTTAAAAGCTTTGCTATTTATAATATCGTTACTACAATCGTGCAGAATGGTAGGTAAGAATCAGAATAAATGGCCCATGCTGGGTCATTTTTCTGAATGGAACTAAAGGTGGAAAGACAGCCAAAGTATAAAGTGAGAGCGACAGACAAAGGTTGCTGTTGAATGAGGATGTGGGGTGGGGTGAACCTGCAATAATTCCTGAGTGACCTGTGGATGCTTGCTTGGTCTTTTCTTACCCACTTTCCGCAGCTGCTAGGAGAGCTCTGGGAGCTTTGAAAGTGAATGGCCAGAGGTAAACCATTTGTTTTAGCTTTTCTAAGTACTGACAGTATCAAACATACTTACTTTCCACATGATCACCAACCTGATATTACCTTCAATTCAATCTTGAGGAAAGTAAGCTCAAGGTCGTAGCTACATACCTGCCTTTCCAAAAGTCTCCTCGTGCAAGACTCTCAGCAGGAGGATAATCACAACTGGGTTAAGAATGGCCTTAGTTGTGTCCTGTCCTGGACCAGGCAAGTCCATACTAGAAGCTCTAAAAGGCTGAGTGACTTAATCAAGAAACTGGTAAAACTGTAAACAGGTTCAACCCAGGAAAGTTGTTAAAGAGACAGATTGAGAACTTGAAGAGGCAACAAGATTAGCAGCCTCCCAAACAACCAGAAACAATTTCTCCTGTGCATATCCAAACCAAACTGACTCTAAAGCTGAGGCTTTTTCTATTGTATATGGACACTCAAGTGAAAACATTGTCAAGGAAATTCTGCTCAGATTCTGCTTTTTACTTGTCTTCTCTGACTGGCTTATTTTATTTAGCATAGTGTTCTTCCAGGTCCGTCTATACAGTTGCAAAGGGGAAAAAATTCTTTTTTTATGGCCAAGTAGTATTTCATTATGTAATTGTCCCATTCTTGTTTTATCTGCTGATCTACTGATGGGCACTTGAGCTGCTTCCATATCTTGGCCATTGTAAATAACACTGATGAGCATAGGGGTGCTTATGTTCTTTCGAATAGAAACAGACTCATAGAGAGCAGGATGACAGATAAGGGTAGGGAGGTTAAAGGGTGGAGGGAATGAACAAAAAGGAAAAAGGACTCATGTACATAGACAACAGTGTGGTGATTGTGTTGGGGCAGAGGGAGCCGGTCATAAAGGGACTAAATGGTAATGGAAAAAAATACATTGTTTTTCAGAATTTCTGCAAACATATTGCTACCTCCATTACCATGGCACCACCAAATTCATAGGGACACATGTCCTAAGAACAGTTTGTCCAGTGAACTAATCAATCTAATGAAAACAAAATTTCCTTCTGGAAGTTTCCATTGCTGGAAAGTTTTCTGTTCTTTGTGATGAAAACTGAGGAAGTTGATGCTCCAGAATCCAAATCCTCCTTGTTCCATTACTACGTAAGAGGCTGGGTACAAGGTATAAATGAGAAAGAGGAAAAAAGAAATAGGAGTATTTTTATACTTGCCTTTAATTCCTCAGTACTAATAGCCTATACTTTTAGGAGAAGTAAATTCACTTTGTACATTGTTTAAGGAATATTGTATATGTTGGATCAAATGAGGGGTAAGGATAGTTTTGCCAAAGGCAACTGTTATCAAGGTTCTGAAATTAATTGGATGCTTTAATTGAGGTAGATTACTAGCTAAAGCTTGCTTGAATACAGTAATTCTCCTATTAAATTATCTTTGAATAATTACCTGAAATTTCTCAGCTGCAGGGACTGATGGCTATTTAATTGCACAGTGATGTTGCTATATAATTACTTAACAAGGTGTCCTATAATAATTTAATTCCCTTTTTTACTGAAAAAAATGTAGATGATAAAGTAACTACAAATACCTTTTTCTTAAAAAATAAATTGATGTAGATTTTTTCTTCAAATTATTTAATGTTTGAAAGTAAATGAAATTATTTCTAAATTTATTATTTATAACTCAAGTATTAATGATTTTTTAAAGTACAATAGAGACTCTCTAATATATAATACACTAGATAACATTTCAAAGGGTTGGAATCATAAGTTTTAATTTTTCCTTATCATGAGCATTTTATGTCTCATTATTAAATACCCAAGAAACCATACATTTCTCTTCACTTTTATTGTATATTTTATCTAAGGTTTTCAAATTAGGTGTATAGTCATTAGTTGATAACCAAATATTATTGAAATATAGCCTTATGTTACGTGACAACATTATAGAAAATTTAATGAATTGCCTGAAATTATTTGGCAAAAAATCTCAAAGCAGTAGTTTCCATCAAGATGTCACTTTATTAACATTTAGAATATCACTACAAACATTATTGGAGTATCAACAAATATTATCTGACCCTTATCAGATTTAACTCATTGACCTCTTAATAATCCAATCTGATGCTAAAATCAAAAACAAAGGACACAATATATTTTGACAATTTTGGCCATGTTAAAAGTAGAAAATCTTAGAAAGTCACAGCTGATTGGGATATTGATTGAAACAACAAATTAACAGTATTGCATCTATTATACTGTTAATACATAGTTATACTGTTAATAATCTTGGCATATTAGATATACAGGGTGAGGCAAAATAGGTTTACAGTTGTTCTTATGGAAAATAATACAATAATTAATAAATAATGATAAAAAATAAATTCTGTGTTTTGCATACACATACCTGTAAACCAATTTTTGACCCACCCTGTGTTTCCGGGATTTGTCCTAATGATTTATCATAGTATATATGACCTTAATGCCAGAATACGATGCTTGTTAAGCTTGACACTGACAATTTGCTAGCAAAAACTAAAATTGAAAATTATTTTTATAAATTAAGAGAATGGGTTGCATTAATAAGTTTTGACAGATTCAAGCAATTCTGTTCATATATAGAAAATAGACAACAATGGTCTATCTTTATTTTTTTTAAGATTTCATTTATTTATTTTTAAAGAGAGGAGAAGGTAGAGAGAAAGAAAGGGAGAGAAACACCAATGTGTGGTCACCTATTATATGCCCCCAACTGTGGACCTGGCCCACAATCCAGCATGTGACTTGACTAAGAATCAAACCAGTGAGCCTTTGGTTCACAGGTTGGTGCTCAATTCACTACGCCACCCCAGCCAGGCTGGTGTTCCAGTATGGCTGGAAAAGTACTGAGTCACTGTAGAAAATCAGCTAAATATGAGCTTTATGTTAGACTTTTATTCTAAGCAAATTTAATACTGATATACATAGGTATCTCACCACCCTAAATATTGGTTGGTACCAAATTGCTGACAAATACTAAAGTCAGTTTTTCATTTTGTGTATAAATCATAGCTCATAGATATAATATATGTATTACATGGTTAAAAATCAATAAACCCCTCAGTACTTACAAGTATTTGTCCTAGTTGCAATATAAACACTTCCATCCTACTTATGATAAAGTCTTTGATCAGTAGAAAACATGCCACAAAATACCACTAGTGATTATTGTGCCGAGAATATAAGAAATGCAGGTGATCCATACTTTAATAAAATTTCCTCACCTGTTAAAGCTATACATGAGCTCATTGCCTGAGAACACCACCCAGTGAAATGAACACTTTGACCTGAGCAGATTTTGCTTTCTGCAAGGAGATCTAATCTAACAACTTTGTCCTGTAGAATAGGTGTAATGAGTTTAGCAGCTAGTGAAAACTGTATAACAACCACTAATCTCTGAGCTCTTTAAGATTCAAATGGAGCTTTAAAATTCTGTTGAATGAGGAAACAGAGCCAAGGTGTTTGGTCATTTCAGCCTTTTGGCCCCTTAACAATATTTCAAAGCCAAACAGAAAATGCCCGCTCCAGAGTCTGTCAGGAAGAAGGAAGGAGATGAAGAGGGAATGATGCTGAGGCAGGATTGGTGGAGATAGATGTGAGGGAGATGCAGAAAAGGCTACTTACCCTAAGACACAATCCTTTGGTTGCTTATGAATAGTGCAACTGTAGCTATTATTTTCTGACCCACATCACTCTTATGTACTTCTGTTTTGAAGAGAGGGTGCAATGATTCTGCTTTGAACCTGTGAGTAAAAAGGAAAGTGTCCAATTTCCCTTCTCTGGGAGACTCTCTCTACAATACAGACCCTTAGCCATGCCTGTGGTGTGCATGTATATACGGCACAACGTCTAGAAACTGCCTCACTGGTATGCAGGGATAGGACGATCATGGCATAAGATAACCTTCCTAAGATAGTGGTCCCATTAGCACTGTGTACATTCTAGTAATCTATTTTGCTCTAAAATAAAAGCACTATGGCAACAATAATAAACAGTCTGAGAGGTTTCCTGTATATATAATAATTCCTTATTTCACCAAGCAGCAATTATGGGTAAATCTCTTTTTTTTTTTATTATTTAGAAAATATATTATGTGCTTCACCCAGAAATACAATACCATTATCTCTTATTATAGGCTCTTATTTTTGTTTATTTAAAATTGGAGCTTCCGATCACATGACTTAATCAGTGGGTGTGGTAGTCTAATACAATAAGTGTATTTGACTTTAGAATCATCTATATTCATTTTTATAAATAGAAGTTGTCCTTGAATAAAGCGAACAGTCTGATTTAGTAAGAATGAACTTCATTTTCTTGTATGGCTCTTCTCAAATGGAAATATGTATCTAAGAAGTAATTATACAGGAAATCTACCCTCAACTCACATATCCGCTCACCCTTAAAATAAAACTTCTTCATGTGGTTCCAAAAGGAAGGAGACATCATCTGTGTTCCCTGTCTGAATAATGCATCTTCTGCCAAAAGACAAATGTCAAATTAAATAGACAAGACAAAACAGAAATGTCTTTATTGGGAGCAAGCGGCTTTGTCCTGCGGGTTGTAGACGTGTATTTACAGTAGTGTCACTCACTGTTCAGTGACTGAGATCAATTCTTCATCGGGATTCACATTTTCACCATAAATGAGGGACCACAATTAAGTCGAACTTTGATCAATCTTCCTGCCAACAGATCTGGAATCAAATTTTAAGCCTGATCTGAGCTCATGTTCTTCCTTTATTCCAGTACAAAAGCTTGGAACCACAGCATCAATGAAGCGTCCTTGAAATTATTTGTGTTTCATTGGTGATGTGAGATATGGCAATTCTTTCATTCTACAAAACTAGATAGGCTCTTTTTCCACTTTCATCTAAAGGGAATTACTTAACCTTTTAAGGCCTTGTTCTCTCATTGGCAGACCTAAGGCTTTAGACTATAATGAGTAGCTCCCAAACTTTATCAGTTCCAGGGAAGGAACTTCATAGAAATGCATCTTCTTAGGCTCACCACCAGAGACCCAGGTTCAGTAAGATGAGGGCGGCACCCAGGTATCTGCATTTTTAACAAGCTTCGCGATGATTCATTACATTTTGATGACTGCTATGTTTAGATGTTCTCTGACTTCCCTTCCAAATTCTAACCTGAGTTAATTCATGAAATCCTCGAGCTCAGGAGCCTCCTAAAGATGAAATGGAATTCTATATAAACTGGTTGCACAACACAGAAGCGGTGATATGTTGGATAACAATCAATTTAAACAGCAAACATTTGCTGGGCATTTTCTAAGCTTAGCTGAGCCTTATTTTAAGGCCTTTATATGTATTAACTCATTGGCCCTCAAACAATATTAGGAGGAAAGTAACATTATTATGTCCATTTCACAGGTATAGAAGCTGAAGCCCAAAGAAGGGAAGTCATTTACTCAAGATTGGACAGGACTTGGGGGATGGGCAGGCACTTAATGAGGTTGAAAATGACATTCTAGTTGGAGAGAGCAGAATTATAAAACCTCAGATTTATAAAAGCTCATGAATTATTTAATAATAGCAAATGAAGGGGCTTTAGGGAGTATGTGAAGAGGTAGGAGGGAGGGAAAGAGACAGGGCAGGGAGAGAATTTTGACAAAAATGAAAAGGTAGCTTGGAGTCTAGCTTATAGAGGTAATCAGATGTTAGGGAATGTGGGCCTTTTTACATTTCTAGTTTTTACTTTTTTTTCCTTTTCATTGCATAGTCAAACTATGGCAAAAGAAAGGTCAGCTGTATTTATAATTTACCTAATCTTTTAATACCACTCCGCAAATGTTAGTTCATAAACAGGAATGCACATTAGAGGTTAAATACAAGGGCATTATTCATCCCAGTTATTTATAAACTAAAATTTTAGTAACAACATAAATGTTGAACATTGGGACATCCTTGCAATAAATCGTTGTAGTATATGCATATAATGGAACATCATTTAGCTGTTACAATGTTTTAGAAAAATATTTAATGATAGGAAAATGTTCATGATACAATATCAATTCATGAACTTCTTACATTTTAAAAGCAGTTGTTAGCCCTGACTGGTGGCACAATGGATAAGGTGCCGGCCTGTGAACTCAAAGGTTGCTGGTTCGATTCCCAGCCAAGGCAACATAACCAGGTTCCAGACTAGGTCTCCAGCCAGATCCGTAGCTGGAGGCAGGTGAAAGGCAACCATACGTTGATATTTCTCTCCCTCTCTGCCTGTGTCCCTTCCCCTCTCTCTGAAAAATAACAAATACAATCTTAAAAAATAAATAAAAGCTTTAAAAAAAGCAGTTGTTGAACACTATAATTCCAATTTTCTGAAACTTATAAAGGCATATGGTTCTATATGCATATTAACCAGATGGAACAAATTGGGATAATGCTTGATTTTTCATTTTCTTTATATTTGCTCACATTTTATAATTTTTCTCAATGAATCAGTTACATTTTATTTTGTAAAATAAGCATCATAAAATGTATTGTTTAGATAGATTTTCAATGTGAATTGAGGCAAAAATATTTTCTAGTAAACAAAGCATTTGATCAGCAAACCCCATATAGTTAAGTTTGAGTTTTCATTACCTAAGTGCAAATGCTTCAGCATCATCTCAAAGATTTTTTTCCCCCTGAACACTCATCGTCATCATGGAAATTTAGGATCATATGTAGCTTAATAGTATTTCCTCACTACTATGCAAATTAACAATGAGGTACAAAGTTATTATGTAACAGTGCGTATGCTGTGAGTTTAGGAAGTGTCTATGGTGGAGGTAGAAACAGTGGGTGGAATCGATCGTTTCTTCTTTCTCTTTTGGCCAAAAAATGTAATAACTATGGCAGTGGTAGCAGGCCGATTATATAACTTCACAGGCCACCTGTTGACAAGAATAATCCACACTGAGAAGAGAGGTTAAGAATTACTTACAAAAGTATCTTCTCTTAATGTCTAAGGAGAGATTTACTCAAGAGGGACTGGCAGCTGAAGTCTAGCTAAATTTTTGAAGTTTATGACAGTGGGTTGGATGAAGGGGTAATGGTCTACTTTCAACAGATCTGGATTTGGAGAGGCGGATGCTTTTCATTGTGGTGCACCCTCTAGAGCTGCTCCCCAGTGTTGGCCACATGGAGGGAGATCATTAAAATGGCAAACCCATATGGTGCTTACTACAGGCTTGGCATAGTCACCTGTCATCTCATATTCCTAGTCACCTCTATGATGCAGGTAACATTCTTATCCTCATTATACATGGAAAGAAACTGAGAGGTTGTCATATTATCACCATTTCTTAAGGTCTTACGTATGCCAGGCACTAGTGCCCTAAGATCATCTAGCTGAAGCACTGTGCTATAGCACTGTACTCATTTTTTAAGTTCAAGCCTTACGACAACCCCAAGAGTTATCAATATGTCCATTTTTCAGGTGAGGAAACTGAGTTCATTTTAGGAAAACATGAAATACCTATAAGAGGAATGCCCAGGTTGGGAAGAGTAGCCATGCAAGATACTGTTTTTCCTGAATTGTCCCTTCCTTCCCCCTGCTGCTTCCACTTCCCAAACCCCAATACATTATTGTTTCATTCCTTAAAGGTCAACTCTAAATACAGATTCAAACAGTCTCAAGGAAGATTTAATGGAAGTCCTAGAGAAGAAGAGTACAGGTCTCCAGAGTCAAAGAGAAACAGCTGAATCCTGACTCTGGCATTCAATAGTGGTCTGACTTTGGGGAAGATTTTTTAATTTCTCAAGGCCTCATTTTCCTCATCTGTCAAATGAAGATTATGCTGATATTTATACCATATAGTCATGGTGATTAAATGAGATCATTCTTATAAACTACTTAACAAAGTATACTCTGTAAATAATAACATTAACAACAATAGTAATAGGATGTTGGTTTTTATTTATTTACTTATTTACAGATTTTATTATTTTTCAAAGAGAGGGGAAGGGAGAGAGGAAGAGAAATATCAATGTATGGTTGCCTTTCACCTGCCTCCAGCATAGACCTGGCTGGAAACCTGGCTTGCAACCTCATTATGTTGCCCTGGCTGGGAATCGAACCAGCGACCTTTGGGTTCACAGGCTGGCACCTTATCCATTATGCCACCAGCCAGGGCTAGGATGTTGGTTTTTAAAGAAATTCATTACTAGATCAGTATCAAATTGTGCTCTGCGAATCATTAGATCCTGAAATAGTAATGGGATTCTATAAAAATATGGGAGGGGCACAAAATAAATGCAGGAAACTGCTTTAACCAAAGTTAAGCTGAATTTTTATTATAAAACTCTTCCAACCCCTTAGTAACCAATATTGTTGGTGAAACTGTAGGAGTGCCATATTGAAGACAAATTTTTCTAACTCATTTGAACATTTCTTTTTTTTCTGGGACTCATTAATCCCAGGTACTTTTTTGGAACCTCTACTAGACTAAATCCTGGTTATACTTTAAGTTATTCAGAAAAATAGGAAATTCTTCTATTAGCACACAAGATACTTCTTTTTCAGAGATTTTGAAATAAAGGTAAAAATGGTATATTCTAGTATTTTCAAAAATACATAACATCCCATATGCTAGAAAAACTAGGGCTTTAGGAGAAGTGGGTTATGAATCCAATGATGCTTGATATTAACTAGAATGGAATTGAATCTCAGCACAGAAGTCAAAGGTAGTGTTGGAAAAGGGCTGAGAGAAGGGGAGAAGTGGAGGCCTGCTGGGCAGGTGCAGGCAGAATGGGCTCCAGGTGATAGAGGAAGCCAGCAAAGGTGGGGAAATGACTTGTAACCCTGAGGAATCAAGGAGGGAGATGTGAAGATGCCAAAGGGTCCTGATTTTGCTAAGCATAGCCTCATTTACCCTCTTCTGTTTGTTTCTTTGTAACTGGAGGTCAGGCCGTGTGTGCAGGAATTTTTGTCCTACACCAGGGCACTCGCTTATTTGCAACTCAATAGAAACAATGCTAGGGAGAGACAAGGGCTGCTTTGAATGGTTTGTAAGTCTCTTTAGAAAATGTAGTTGACTATATCCTACGGGCAGCTCCCAGGTGAACCCACAGAAGCATGGCTGCATGTTCTTTGCAGTGGAATTGACAGACAGTGGTTAGCTGGTTAGCAATGCCCAGAAAGATTTCTTAGAGCACCCTAAGGCTAATTCAGTGCACCGACCCTGAGAAACTTTCAATAGTGATGTCTGCTGTCTAGCTACTTCTCATTGGCCTCCTCTATTTAACTCCTCTTAACAGGATCTACTTAGTTTTCCAAGTTGGAAGTTGCAGAACTATCTTTGATTCTTCCTTCTTGAAAACCCTAATCCAACCAGTCACCAAGTACAACTGATTTAAGTAATGTAGTTTTTTGTTTTGTTGTTAAATCCTTAAATAAATACATCCACATAGAAAAATTGATAGATAAAAGGATAAAGAAGCAGGAGGGTGGGGATCATCCCTTTTGATACCACTTAATTATTTTCCAGTATTTTTTCATGAAGTTTTCTATTGAGTTCTTTATACAACTTTGAATATGAATTTTATTTTTATTTTAGGTTTTTTTTTTTTTCCAGTCTATTCTTGACTCTCTGGCTCTCCCTCATTCACCACAATTTTATTTCAGACTTCTCCACATCAGAAATAAAATCTTTTCTGTCTCTAAGGACACTGGGGCTAATCAACACAAGCATGGACCCTGTTGACATTGAACCTACAAGCAATATGTGTTATCAGTGTTTTCCCCCTTTCTTTAACACAGAATCCCAAACTTTTCATGCGCTCTTTACCTTGCCTTTTTTCCCTTTTAACATTGTATCTTAGAGATCATTTTATATCAGTTGCTCGTTCTTTTTCTACATCGTATATTATTTGCTTGTTTCCTTGCATCATAGTATAACCATCCCCTATCAATGGACATTTAAGGTGTTTCCAATCTTTTATTATTGCAAAGAGTACTACATTGAACAACTATATATATAATTTCACGTATGTGAAAGCAGAGCCCTCTTGGGTGCAGGGCTTGGTAGAAATTGCCAACTTGCCCTTCACAGATGTTTACCAAGTAACATTCCATCAGCTGCCTCTGAGAGTGCCAGTTTCCCCACCACCTTGAAACCCTTTCTTTATTCTCCTCTGAAAACCACTTGGTGGCTATCACCCATAGCTGATAGAACAAATGGAGAAATAAAGGAAAAGAGAAAGGATTCTTTTTCTCTTTGGCCCACAAGGGACTTTTCTTCATGGAGGGCTGGGTTGATTTTTAAGGTCCCTTTATACCTTAAAGAAAGAAAGGGAAAGAAAACCCTACGATACTACTATGTAGGTGTCACAAAGAGAGACAGATTCCGTCCCTGTGTTTGCAACTAAACCAACCACTTAAAAAGATACAGGGCACTGTTCAGGGTTGTTGGAGCAGTAGGGGAACACATAGCTGATCTGCAATCAAATGGCCACTCGGGAGAGCAATCTGTGTGTTCCTACCCGCAGAGCAGCCGGTTTCAGCTGGAACATGCACAGGGCCCATTTGCCAGCCTCTTTGTGCAGTGGTGACAGTCCCCATCTTGGCGGCTGGGGCAGGTTAGGACAGAGCGCCCATGTTGTACAACAGTGTATCTGAGCAGCCCTTTCTGCCTACCTATTTCTTTCCCTGCTTTCACCCCTTTGTGTGTATTTAATGGGGATAAGTGTGAGATGTACTGGAGTGCAATCACATTGTGGTCTTAAAAGGATCTCTGATGATAGAAAATATGTCAATTTATTATTTCCCTCAGGACAGAGAAAAAAGTACAAAAGGTTCAATGGGTGATGAAGATAATACTTGTGCACTGTATAGCATTTTCCAACAAAAGATTTTAAGGTGATTTTCCTTTAAAAAATATTTTAGTCCCATTTTATAGGTGGGGAGACCAGAAGATTTCCTAGTGACTAAAATGCCCTAGCGGTGGGACCCTGCATAGAGCCAGCATCTCTATGATCCTTCCCAGGCTCTTTTCACTCCCTCTAGTGGAATTCAGTTCTTCACATCAGAGTTTTGTGCGCCTGTAGCAAGCACTGTGCTATTGTGCATGATCTTTTGGGTACCAGAACCCCAGTTTCATCCCATCTTCAACCCGTTGGCTATGTCTGTGATCCGAGCTACCTCATGTACCTGCAGCTCCAGTTCCCTTAGATAAGTATTAGCCCAGTAGACCCGGGATTGCTCTTGAATGCAGAAAGCATCCTGGTGAGGCTCAGTAAGGAGCTGGCCGCCTGCTATTTGTCACGTGGGGTCATTCATAATGAATCAACAAAGCATTGACAATAGTTTTCTTGTAAACTGAACAAACCTTATAAATGGTGTGTGGTCTCCCCTCCCCCATGAATTAGTTCCTTTGTCCTGAAATGTGTGGTTAGCGCAGATATTCATTCTGCTCTGCTGGGAGAGGGGCAGAATCTGGGGAAGCACTAGGAATGTGCAAGACAAGTCGACATTTTACATTTTAGTCTTCTGTATCAGAGCTGGAAATAGCTTATTCGTACCTCTAAAAGTGAGAGACAAAACATAGGTGGAAAGCATAGCAAACTTTCTAGGCAATCTGAGTGATCAATTTTAGAACATGAAGGTGGTAGCTACTTCCTCTCTTTTATGTGTACCAGGATGAAAGGAAATTAAGACTGTAGCAACAGTTTTTTTTTTGTTGTTGTTGTTTAATGCTGTGTACGAATGCTTCAAATTCATTGTACGCTTGCCTGTTTTTTAAAAACCTAAATAATGAAGGCAAAAGTACTTAAAAGGAAACTAATTGCTTTAAGCTTTTCCTCCTTAGTGTGTGTGATTCTCTGCTGTTATATTATCTTAGAGGTTGAGCAACTCAATGAAAGAAACAGTGTCTCACTTAAAGTAAATGGACAAACACCATTTGCAGCTGGCATCTTCATTGGCTCCTGGTGGAGGAGGTGGAGAATATTTTATAGTTAAATTTACTATAACTTAAAATTCATAGTATAACCTTACTATCAAAACACTGAAATAAAAATTCACAGAACTGAAAGGAGCAGATCTATGTGGAGGAAGGTTTTTTAAATCTTGAAATGTTCAAGTATTGCTGTTTGTTTTTATAAAAAGGCAAATTATGATGGCATAACTTTTGACATGTTGTTACCAGATAGACTGTGTGTTGGAATGTATATTAGATAAAATTGATAGATTGCCATATGAAAAGAACTGCAATATTCACACTTGACTTCATGTATATAATTAGTTACAGAACTATACCACATTAATACCATCTACTTTATTGCAGATATAACTTTATTAAATGGCGAATTTTTACTGAATGTGTTTTTCCATTTTAAAAAGAATTGCCAAAATCATTGCTAACACATGACAACAAGTCAATGATTAAGATTATATACATCCATGTAATATGTATATTCAATTCAGAATTATTTTAGAGTTATTGTAGCTATAGTGTTTTCAAATAAGTTATTCAAATATAAAAGTAGATTATGTATTTCCCCTGTGGCTGGCCAAATGTCTTTTCAACAAAGGGTAAAATAAGAAAGCTATTTTTTTGTGTAGAAGAGTGATCTTTTTAGTCATGCTTGGCTGCCTTTTCAGGACTGTCTCCATTTATAATGAGATATTCTTGAACTCATTTGAACCAGAAAGTTTAGTAAATTTGTGGTACATTTATTTTTACATGAAATATCATGATTTGTTTAAAAATTATCAGAACTAGAGCAAAAGGAGAGTAGATTAATGATTGTTTTGATGTCTAGATCATCGTTTTTGAGCTGACATTTAAATTGGACAAAATCTAGAATATTGAAAATGTATCTTTATTTACTTTATTATTTCATACTGCTTGGCAGTTCTAATTTCACCTCATTGTCTGCTTAAAGGTTTACTTGCTATTCAAATCTCAGTTAAATCTCCATTGAAGCTGTCAGAAAGACTATCATAACAATAGTTTTTACAGTTGCATTTTTCAGGGTTCCTGACATTGAAAGGTGCTGATGGCCTTTCCAGAATAATGAGGAAGTGTTTTCTATAAATTTTGTGGCTCTGATTTTAAGTAAATTTAACTTACATGCAAATTTGTAAACATTAACTTTTTACTTTTCTTTATGAACCTAGTAGAAGATTCTTAAGGATGGAAAGAAGCACACTATAGAAAGGGATCTTTATGGAAACTGAAAGTGAATTTTGACATGTTTATTAGTATATGAAAAAGTGTTTGCTATTCTCTGGTGTTTTAATATTTTCTATATTTATATTTTCTAACATACCTTAGGTTATTTTTTTAAAACCTCATAGTTATATTTGTATTTTTTGGCAGTCACAAGCAGAAAAATCAGTTAAATCTCACTAATGTAAAAAAATCAACTTTTACTGTATTCATTCCCAATCTTATTTCTCTAATTATGCTTTGAAATAGACACATTACTTGTTTTACATTTGTATTTCTCTTAAATCTTCTATTTTTTCTTTAACGCCTTTGCAACAAACACCATTTTTTCCTACTCTCCTGCCTTTCCCTGATATTTACAGTAAATGATGTGTCATATCTCCCCTGAAGTTGACCATTCTTTTCAGAAAAGACTTTTGGGGGGGCCTGTGGTGTTACACCAAAAAAGTCACCCAGCTAAAATGAGTTACTTCATTTCCAAATAAAAACAATAGTGTTTTTATGCCTGCATTTATTATTATTCTGAGAATGTACTAATTTGTTACATCCAAGATGACGGTTCATTGGGTCTGTGAAAAGGGCAGTGTGCCAACTATAGCAGGGAAGTAAAAGGACCTCTTTCATGGGAAGTAGTGGGACAGAAAGTAGCCCGCAGTTCAGTGGGTATCAAGAGGCACGCTGCCAATAGAGTCATCCCAGTATCAGGGTTTCCTGTGTTGAGTTCTGAATCAAGCAAAAACTATGATTTCACTAAATGTCAGCCTGGGCAGCCAAATTTTCAAACCCGCTATTGCTCTAAGGAGCAACTGATAAATGTTTTATCCCTGCAGACACTGGCTGATGTGGCCCAAGGGTTTCGAATGTGTACAATGCATTATTACTTTTGGCATTAAGCTTAGATAATTGTCTACTTACCCTGAGCCGGTAATAGCAAAATACAAGTGGAGGATATTTTCATAAAAGAAAACTGCAAAATAGGTTTATTTTTACGACTACAGATTTTTTTCCCTGCTGTTCTTCTCCCCTATTAAATTTGAATGATAATGAAGTTTGATTCTATACTTTTATTCGGCTCTAAACCAGGGTGGTCTCATAATTTTGTTTTACATGCATGACATTGCTTAAGGTCATTAGTTGTAAATCGTAGTATAAAAAAGCTGAAAATATATTCAGCACTTTGTAGTTTCCGAATACACAGTTAAGAGCTGCTATGAGAAGTCGAGACCTAAATGGCAGATTTTCTGGCACTGAATGGTCAATTTAGTGATGTAGATTAGTGAAACCAAACAGTAAGTGGATAGAGACTATAATAATGCTTTGATATGCCCCTCTGTTGAGGCATATCCTGGTTGATCCATTTTCTGTTATTGTAATAGGTTGGGTTTTTTGTTGTTGTTGTTGTTTGTTTCATTTTTTGCCCTATAGCAAAGTACTCTCTACTCTTAGTTTTTAAGAATATAACCTAGATAAAATGATTAATTTTGAAAAGTAATTTTTATCTGCTTTTGTACCACTGAATTAATAAATGAAAAACAGATTTGGATTGATGCATTGAATTTTATTTTGTTGGAGTAAAAACTCTCCATGGAGAATGTTTGCTTATTGTTCTGCATGTATTTGTCAAGTTTTCTTTTAATGTAACGTTTAAATTCATGGTCTTTTTTATTTCAAAGGGGAGTGTACCATAAATAACATTTAAATAATAACCATTTAAATCATACCAGTGTCATTTTACTTAAATTTTGAAATAGACCTTCTTCAAAATGTGACTGACTTTATCTTGGTGTTTTGAGTCCTATTTTATTTTTATAAGTATTCCTGTTCCTTGGAAATAAAAAGCTCTTCATTTTTTAATTTTTCATAGATTATGAATTTTACTTTCTTAACAAGTTACTACAAAATTAAGGCCGTATGTATTTTCTTTTTCATTCCAAATGCAAACTGGCTGAATTTATATTGAAGGCAACTAAAAAATGGAACTGTTTAAATATAAAAACAAAAATTCATCATCGTAACAGATTTTAAATGAAGTAGATTATCAAGTGGATGACTAATTTTGCCTTTCCAAAATGTTGGATATTTAACCCTCAGAATAATTAAATATTTGTAATAAAGCAGTTAATTCAAGCAGTTTATTGCTGTAATTTGCAAAAGTACATTGAGCTGCTTTCTTTTCAGCTCATTGATGGAGGAACAAACATTTCTTTAATAAGACTACAGCACATTCTAATTTCATTGCAAAAGCTCAGATAAGGATCAGGCCCCCTCTGAATCACTGCATTGACCTCTGACATTGAAAGTGCTGAAGCGCTTTGGCAAAAGAAGAGTTAGACAGTCATTATTATGCACAGGACTTTCCAGTTCTAAAGGGGCTCTGTGCTTTCTCTCAGATAGACTTTGTTTGTTGGAGATGAGAACTGTATTTTGGCAGCAAAGGACCAGAACTGAAGCTACTCTGCAGGCAGACTCATTATGACATAATCCTTCATTAATCCTCATTCTCTATTAATAGTTCATGCATAAGTTTTCCTTGAGTTGATCATCTTCATCAAGGGGCTGTGGAAAAGCATGACCAGTGAAATGCCTACCTCTCTGGTCTCAAGGCTGCTGTTTTAGATTCATCTTTAGTAGTTGCAAAGATTAATGGTGAAAATAATCTCTTGGATTATTTTCTTCGTATACAAATGACATATGAGAGCATCTAAAAAATCTAATGTAACTGGATCTCAGTGTTTGAGAGGTAAAACTTACCTGGGAAGAATATATGCCATTTAACAATAAAAATAAATAAGTTTATCAGACAAAAATCTCCCCTGGCAAAATTAAAAGGGCTCTAATAGTAGAAGTGTGGGAATAGTGGCTGAACAGCCCAATATTCCATAGTGCTTCAGAAAACAAGTTATTATATAATATAAGTATGTTCATGTTACTAAACAGGTCGAATTAATCTTGAGAAGGTGAGCTTTGTGAGGTGGAAGGGGGAAGGGGAATCTACTTTAGAAATAGATGTTCCAGTTATCTGCCCAGGTCAATGATTGAAGCTGTTGCTTGTTACATTTTCATCTCCCCTTTTTACAGCATTTTGAAACTCCTGAAAAAATATGGAGATAATAATTAAGTATGCTTTGCTGGGTTGTTTGTTTGTTTGTTTGTTTGTTTTGTGACTTTTTTGGTTTTGTTTCATTTTGTAATACCCTTGGGGTCACTAGTGAGCCGAAAGTTCTCACAGCAGGTCTGGCACATCCGCTCAGCCTGACCACCTCCTTGAGCACCATGACCTCCCATCCCTGAATCTGTCACTACGCACCAAATCCTTGCTTGTTTTGGTTGATAGGCCCAAAACCTCACTGGAAGGTTTATTTCAGGAACATTAGGAGGAGATTCTAACAATATTTATTTCATTATTAGTCCGCAGAGATTGAATATTACAAAATAAAATACTATCAGTGAGGAGATATTTAGTTAAGCCGTATGTACATTGTCCTAGAAGAATATGCTGGAAATGCTTGTGTTTGGTAGGCAATTGTTCTGGTAGGAGTTGCTCACAGTGGTGAGTCATTAATGGAGATTGTGCCTCTATTGCAATTGGTGGACAGCCCCAGATTGATCCCTGATAATAATGCCACTATAATAGAAAATAGGCATGCTACAAAAAAGTATGCAGGGAAATGTTTTTACATTGTCTTGCACTTATTTGAGGATGGAAAAACAACTCAAAGTTGTCCACAAATGCACAAATCATAATGGTTTAATTTGGCTCCTAATCCTTCTCATCTCTTAATGTTTTTGTTTATATTCTACAGTAAAGAGAACTAAGATTTAGTAAATAATTATTAGAAATGGACCACCTCCCTAGGTACTTTACATAAATGATCTAAATTAATTAGGTAAATAGTCTAAGCTAATTGAAAGAGAATCATCATGAAACTCTTAGGTCAAAAGATGCATTTTAACCTCATGATTGATATTCAAACTGTGTTGGAATTAGGGTTTGACACCAAAGATGGTCGGAGGACAACCCAGTCAGAGCCTGAAAGATGAAAATATTGTTGCTTTGAATCTGGAGTCTCTCCTTTTGTTCATCAGAAGTGGTAATAAAAAAGCATAGTCTGCACAGAGGTAATATTCAGCCCCCAAAAGTGTATCTTCATAACAGCAAATATTCCATTTCACCAACCAGACTTCAGAGTTTGTTGAGAGGCAGATGAAAATGTCTAAGAGGTCAAATATTTTAATGGCTCGGTATCTGTTTAGATTAGCTTCAGGGTGCTTTATTCTATCAAGAGAATAGAATGAAGACAACCTATTCTACAATTATCAAATTCAAGTACTAATGATTTAATTACATAAATCTATAAATGAATTTTATATATGCTGGTTATATAAATTGAAAAGCACTTTCTTTTTGGAATTTTTCCTGTAATAGTGAAATTTCAGTACAACATTTCACATACTGTTTGAGCTATAAATCACTGATATATTGAATGCAATTCAATATTCTGTCATTGAAATTGACTTAATTTTAATATTACATGAATTTGAATCCAAAATAATTTTTGCTTCTATGATTGCACTCTTATGTCTTCACTTATAGCTTATCTATCCACATGGTTGGAAGGATCTGGTGATTTGGAGAGCTTATTTTTGTTGATATCTGGATATTCAATTAATATACAGTCACTGAATCAAGATAGTTAACCATGTCATAATCTTGACTCTTTTTTTTTTTATTGTTATTGTATTACTTCCATCCCCTTTTTTGCTTGACTCTTTTTCAGATATAAATTCTGAAAGAGAATTTATATAAATGTATACACACACATACACACACACATATATATATATATACACACACATAAAATGGTCTGTTGGTGTTTATATATTGATGCTGGAAGACAACAAAGAATATAGTGGCTGCATTTTCAAATAAGAAAAAAAAGCCTAACACATGCCCTATTTTCAAATAGAAGAAGTATAGAAAATGTTGCATATAAACTAAATCACTGGATTACATAGAACACTTTCATAGGTCATGGGAACAATGAATAAAATATTTGAAATCTCTATGTGGGAGAAGATATTTGCCAATGCTACATTGGACAAGGGTTCTATCTCCAAAATATACAAAGAACTTATATGACTCAACACCAGGAAGACAGATAATCCAATTAAAAATGGGCAAAGGATCTGAATTGACACTTCTCCAAGGAGGACATACATATGGCCCACAGACAGATGAAAAGATGCTCAACATCACTAATCATCAGAGAGATGCAAATTAAAGCCACATTGAGATATCACCTCACACCTGTCACAATGGCCATCATTAATAAATCAACAAACAAGTACTGGTGAGGATATAGAGAAAAGGGAATTCTAGTGACTGTTGTTGGGAATGCAGGCTCATGAAGCCAATGTGGAAAACAGTATGGGATTTGCTTTAAAAACTAAAAATGCAACTGCCTTTTGACCCAGCAATTCCACTACTGGAAATATACCCTCAGAATCCCGAATCACCAATTCAAAAGAACTTATGCCCCACTATGTTCACCATGGTGCTATTTACAATAGCCAAGTGCTAGAAACAGCCTAAGTGCCCATCAGTAAATGAGAGAATCAAAAACCTATGGTACATTTATACAGTGGAATACTACACAGTAGAAAGAAAGAAAGAACTACCTTTTGCAGTAGCATAAATGGAACTGGAGAATGTTATGCTAAGTGAAATAAGTAAGTCAGTGAAAGAAAAATACCATATGATCTCAGTGGATACAGGAACCTAATGAACAAAACAAACAAACAAGCAAAATACAACCAGAAGCATAGAAACATGGAACAAACTGAAAGTGACCAGAGGGGAGAGAGAAGGGAATACTGGTGGAAAGAAGAGGAGACTAGACAAAGTACATGTATGAATGACCCACAGACATGGACAACAGTGTGGGAATTGACTGTAGGAATAGGGGTAGGATGGGTGGAGGAGAGCAAAGGGGGAAAAATTGGGACAACTATAATAGAATAATAAAAAATGATTTAATTTAAAATTTTTGAAATCAAACTGTTCTTCAGGTTTATTGCAAAGTAAGCTTGGTCCTAAAATCTGTTAGATTTTTATTTATAATTTTAATAATGGGAAATGCTTATTAATAATAAATACCAGTATAGTACATAAATAATATTAAGTAATATACCAAAATACTCAGCTTTGCTGGACAAAGGAATGTGTTTATTAGCATTTTTTAAAAGATTTTACTTATTTTTTAGAGAGAGAGGAAGAGAAAGGGAGAGAAACACCAATGTATGTTTGCCTCCCACATGCCCCCAAACAGGGATCCAGGCATGTCCCCTGACTGAGAATCGAGCCAGTGACCCTTTGGTTCACAGGCCAACACACAATCCACTGAGCCACACCAGCCAGGGCTGTTTATTAGCATTTTTAACAAATATTAAAAGCACTAAAAATTCTCCATGGAGCAAGCATTTATACCAATACATGGGTAATAAATAACAGCTACTTAACACACTTTAAATAGCTTCATTTAATTTAATCCTCACAATAACTATTTGATTTAAATACAAATAATACTTCATTTTACAGATGAGAAAACTGAGAACTAGAGGGGTTTACTAACTCTATCAAAATCATACAAGTAATAAGTGACAAATCCAGGAGACACACCTAAATGTGATTCTTAAAGACCCCAGACCACTTCACTTCGAGCTTGCTAACATCTTTAACTAACTCTCAAGTGCTATGGATTCACAGTTGTAAGAACTAAGATCCCAGACCAAAAGAAAAGAGAAATCACAGGACAAAGCTTTGTGGCCAGGTTGGTTTCTAGGATATATAAAATTAGAATGAAAAGTTTTGCTACAAAGGAGATGTCTTCAAGACTTGATTTTTCAATATCTAGGAGGAGGATCCAAGGTGGAGGTCTAGGTAGACATGCTGCATCTCCCTCCACAACCCAAAACAGATACATCTACCTCAAAACCAGAGACAACCAGGAATTCCTGAATATTGAGCTGCACAAAAGCCCAACAAATAAAAGATATAAAGAAGAATACCCATCCAGACATGTAGGAGGGGCAGAGCCAGGACAGAGGGGATGCAGTTTGGCAGCATGGCAGCTGCGGTGGGACAGCAACTATGCCTGACCAGAGGAAAGTGCACATTAAAAAAAAAAAAAGTAGGGACACCTGTTGAGTCATCCTGGCCCCCAACCAGACTGCCCAGCTCATGGTTCCAACACCGGGGGATAAAGTAAAACCACATAGCTTCTGACTGTGAAAACCTGTGGGGGTTGAGGTGGAGGAAGAAATAGCCTCTCAGCAGAGTCTGTTTAAAGGGCCCCCATGGTCCTGGAACATCCACAGACCCACCTAATCTGGGAACCATGGCCTGGGCAACAGCTATAAAGGCGTCAGTCCCATACAGGAATTGGGAGAGGTGCCTGGAAAAGGGGAAAGTCCTGAGTAAACAGCATTATTCCCTCTCAGACCCCTCCCCCACATGTAGCACCACAATGTAGTGAAACAGGTCTCCTATACTGATGAACACCTAAGGCTCCACCCCTTACAACATAACGATGCAACGGCTCTACCTAAGACATAGATGCAAACACAGGAGGCTGTCAAATTGAGGTGGCAGAGAACTATTGCTCAAAAAAGGAAATAGACCAAGATCCCAGGTGGCAGAACTAAGCAACAAAGAAATAGCCCGACAAACAAGGAGATAGCCAGCCTAACAGATGCACAGTTTAAAACACTGGTGATAAAAGATGCTCACAGACTTGACAGATATGCTTAAGTATATCTGGCAAATGTAGAAAGGAAGAAGTGAAAGTTAGGCCAAGTGAAACAAAGAAAAATACACACAAAACCAATGGTGGAGGGAAGGGAAATGGGGTTCAAATCAATGATTTGGAACATAAGGAAGAAATAAACAACCAACCAGTACAGAAAGAGGAAATAAGAATTGAAAAAAAATGAGGAGAGGCATAGGAACCTCTGGGATGACTTAAAACTTACCAACATCCAAATTATAGGGGTGCCAGAAAGAGAAGAGGAAAAGCAAGAAATTGAAAACTTGTGTGAAAAAATAATGAAGGAAATCTTTCCAAAGGAAGTAGACATATAAATCCAGGGAGCACAGAGTCCCAAACAAGCTAGGCCCAGGGAGGATAACACCAAGACACATCATAATTAAAATTACAAAATTAAAGATAAAGAGAAAATCTTAAAAGCAGCAAGAGAAGAGGGTTTCCTACATAGGGGTTACTATAAGACTGTCAGCTAATTTCTCAAAAGATACTCTGAAGGCAAGCGGGGACTGGCACGAAAAAGTGATGGAAAGCAAGGACCTACAACTAAGATTACTCTATCCAGGAAAGATATCCTTTAGAATGGAAGGGCAGATAAAGTGCTTCCCAGACAACGTAAAGCTAAATAAGTTCATCATCACCAAGCCATTATTATATGAAATGCAAAAGGGATTTATTTAAGAAAAAGAAGATCAAAATTATGAACATTAAAAAGACAACAAACACAAATATCAACAACAGAACCTAAAAATAAAAAAAATAAAACAAACAAACTAACTAAGCAAACAACCAGAATAGGACCAGCATCATAGGTATAGGAATCATTGGGAGGTTTATCGGCTGGGATGGGGAAGAGGGAGAAGTGGGGAAATGGTGCAGGGATTAGGAAACATAACTGGTGGGTACAAGATAGACAGGGAGAAGTTAAAAGTAATAGAGGAAAGGGTGAAATCAGAGGACTTATATGTACAACCCATGGACATGAACTAAGAGGGCTGGACTATGGGAGAGAATGGGGGTCTTGGGGAGAGGGGAGCAAAGAGAAAATAATTTGGGGCAATTGTAACAGCAAAATCAATAAAATGCACTTTTAAAAAGACTTGATTTTTCATTTGGAATTATATCATATGCTTATGTAAACCATCCTCAAGATGATATTGGTTTCTATTTGTGTGTTCCACTTTGAAAAAATTGATCATTTGGAGGTAAATTAATTTGTTCCATTTCATTTTTAGCCTACATATAAAATATCTAAATTTTATTTTTACAGCTCAGTGTTTCTCAACCTGATTCTTAGATCACAAGGCCTAGAATTACCTGCTTGTTAAAAATATTCTTCCTGGATCTCACTTTAGATCATTTGAATCAAACTCTCTTAAGGTCAGAGCCTGTGAAGCTGTCTTTCTTCTTACAAAGCCATCCAGTGATTTGTGGTAGAAACTAATTTCATTTGCTTAAAAATATAGATTCTGAAATCAATGCTCATTATAATGATTTAGACAGACAGCACAAAACTTCAGAGAAGTAGGGCAATGATAATGATGTACTCCATATTCTATTTTTCTCTATCCCCATTTTCTTCCTCCTGCCCTTTTCTTCATTTATCAGACATTAACTGAAACTTCTACAATGCATGGCCTCTGGGCTGGGCTGTAATATAAGACTGTTGTCAAATAGTGTGAAGACTCTGCATTCTTCTTCCTCCCTGCTCTTGCATATTTAGAGAAACTTGTTTGATGTTGTTAATTCCAGTGTTGTCCAAAATTATTTATCCATGTATTTACCCATATTTACCCTTTCTTTAAAGATATTTGTTATTTTTAAGAAAAAGTGAATATGGCAATGATGTAATTATTTTTTACATAATTAAAACACAATATATAGTTGATGGGATTTGCTAATGGTACCTTCATTGCCTTTTTAAAACAATCATTGCTAAAAAGATAAAGGGTAAAGGACTGCTGGTAGATTATCTATACCCTGGAGCCTACTCTTAGAAGACTTTACCTGTATTAAAAGAAGTAGAGGCAATCCTGAGTTTTTATGATGATACCGTACCTTATGTAACAATCCTAATTTAACATTTCTAGTCCTCTTTAGAAAAGCACAAACTCAACCACTTCAACTATTTTTGTCATGAATTTGGGTAAATGACTAGGTCTCTGTTTCATTGTTTTTGTTTTTTTTTTTCAGTCTGTCTTTATTCCATTTTAAATTAGTAAAGCAACATGTGTAGTTTATTTTTTTTTTTTTTAAGATTTTTATTCATTATTTTTAGAGAGAAAGGCAGGGAGGGAGAAAGAAAGGGAGGGAAACATCAATGTGTGGTTGCCTTTCACCTGCCTCCAGCTATGGACCTGGCTGGAGACCTGGCTTGCAACCTGGTTATGTGCCCTGACTAGGAATCGAACTCAGTTCATAAGCTGGCACCTATCCACTGAGCCACCAGTCAGGGCTAAAATGTGTAGTTTAAAAATATACAAATCAAACAGAAGCATATGAAGTCTACTGTAAAAAATTTAAGAATGACTCCCTAACCCTACCATATCAGTCTCATTTCTTTTTAATTTTTTTCTACATTTTATTTGTGTATATACACAGAGAAAATGTATGGGGAAATAAATATATATCATATATAAGATACATGTGTGTTTTTTACAAATATGAGATGATGCATTGTTCTAAACTTCACTTTGTCTATTAGACATATTGCCTCATGTTTCTGAAGTTCCCTGGAAATAAGATTCTTAGGTTTCTAATGACCTTTTACAATGTTTAAAGTGCATTTCCTTGAGCTAGGCATAAAAAATAGCACCTGGCCCACTCTTAAAACTTCAAGTGAATGAACTGCTTGCTCAAACATCTAGGTACCACTTGCTTAGTTGATAATGTCTCAGCACATTATTACAGGAGGGTGTATTCTCATGCATTAGTTACAAGAGTGCCACGCAATTTTCACAACTGAGTTCTATATAAACACATTTTGCAAATCAAACACTTCGAAAAATATATTAGGGAAAATCACCATTTAAAGGAAATTTGGTATGAATTCTATTTTACACCTAAGAATCCTATTTAAAAATAAATGATTGCTCCCTAAGTTATGAGTCTGAGTAATGCAGATTTTTATAAATCAAACATGTGGGTTTTGAGAAGACTTTGCAACCATCCCCCAAAAGCAACAAATTAATGAGATCTTACTTTTGCAAGGCATATGTTCTTTTTATTTTCAAAATCATGATCGATAAAAAAGGTAAAGCTAAATATTTTCAATTTATTTTTTAAATGTATTATTCAATTACAGTTGACATACAATATTATGTTAGTTTCAGGAGTACAACATAGTGTTAGACATTTATATACCTCATGAAGTAATAACCCTGATAAATCTAGTGCTCATTTGACATTATACATAGTTTTTATAATATTATTGACCATGTTCCTTATGCTATACTTTACATCTTCCTATTTTTTAACTGCCAAATTGTATTTCTTAATCCTTTTCACCTTTTTCAGCCTCCCTGACCCTCCTACCATCCAGAAGCCCTCAGTTCATCTTCTGTATCTACAAATTTGTTTTTGTTATGTTTGTTTATTTTGATTTTTAGATTGCACCTATAAATGAAATCATACAGTATTTGTCTTTCCCTAACTTATTTCATTTAGCACAATGCCCTCTAGGTTTATCCATGTTTTTGCAAATAGCAAGATTTCATTCTTTCTTATGGCTGAGTAATATTCCATTGTGTTTCTGTTCCACATATTCTTTATCAATTCATCTATAAATGGACACCTAAGTTGCTTCCATATCTTGGCTATTATAAGAAATGGTGTGATGAGGAAAAGATGCGTATATCTTTTTGAATTGTAGTTTTGGATTTTTCAGATAAATACATGAAGCATAATTGCTATGTCATGTGATATTCTATTTTTAAGTTTTTGAGTAACCTCCATACTGATTTACATAATGGCTGCACCAATTTACTACCCCAACAACAGTGCATGACAGTTCCCTTTTCACTGCATCTTTGCCCATACTTATTATGTGTTGATTTATTGATGATAGTCATTCTGACAGGTGTGAGGTGATATCTCATTGTGGTTTTAATTTGCATTTCCCTGATGATGATAAGTGATATTGAACATCTTTTCATATGCCTGTTGGCCATCTATATGTCCACTTTAGAGAAATGTCTATTCAAATTTTCTGTATATTCTGTGCTTCTTAATGTTCATTCTAATCATGAAGCAATCTTGTTAAAATGTAGATTACATTTCTGTAGGCCTGGGTAGGGGTCTGCATTTCTAACAAGCTTCCAGGTTATGCAATGTTGCTAGTCCTCACACCATATTTTGTGCTGCAAAAGCCTACAGTAACCTATCTAATTCCAACATTGCTCAGGTCGGTTTGCTCCATGATACTTTACTAATCAGGCCTTCCTTTTGGGACAGAATAAAGTCCAGAATGATATTATTTCCTGAGCTTTTTCAGGTGATATAATAGGAAGTAGGTCAAATGAATAATTTATCAAGTACTCTATTCTTAGTGAAATATATGTCCAGATAGCTAAATTTGTCTATCATTAATACATCTTGTCATTGTGCCTATTTTATATTCTGAAGATACTGACAAAATTATTATGGGGTCACACATAGCAACAGTAGTAGATGAAGAAAATCAGGTTCAGAGAGAACATGTAAACTGCCCCAAGTCAAACCATTGGTGAGAGAGTCAGTGCTGCCTCCCTAATCTGGATTGATCATCAGATTCTGAGCTTTACGAAATTAAAAGGAAAAAAAAAAATGGTGAGGGTTCCTAAAATAAGCATTGCTTATCTTCCAATCACATGAACCAATATTCCAAACACAAAGCACTCTTCAAGTCTGGGAGAATAAAACCTGAGTGAGATTTTCTGGGTATTTGGAAAAACAAAGCTATTGATTTGGACATGACAGAGGTCATTCTTGATTCATTTTCTGTAACCGGCCATAGATAAAATATATTCTCACTACCCCCAGTTCTCCAAACAGCTCTAATGACATGAGCAACTTCAAGTCTCCCCGTCACCCTAAATCCTCCGAGAACAGGCTTAGTTAGGTATAGTGATGGCACTGTCATGTTGAAGTTGTATTGAGAGCTTTTCTTTGTTGAATATCAAGAATCAGGTCTGGGGAGAAATCTGTAAGTACTATAATTAACTTCAATTTTAATTTCTGGGTGTCTTTTTTTTCCTCCTGGATGCTGCCAAGGTTCTCCTTCAGGCCCATCAGTTAGAGCAGCATTCATGAAGCTCAGACCAGACTCTCTTTGGCAATTTTTATGAGATTTCAGGGTGATGTGCTCAAACTCTCCTGGGATAGAAAATTGGAGCCAAACTAAAATATGGGTTGACTCTTTAAAAATAAAAAGGCCACCAGTTTCAAGAAGCCAGTTTATATTTCTTAGTTTAGAGAAAACTTTTTGGAGTTGAATTTTTAAAACTTCTTGGTTTTCAAATTGTTTTTGTATATGTTTAATCTTTAGTTCATTTTCTTTGTAGTTTATTTTTATTAACTTTTTCCTTTCCTAAAATATTATTATTCTATATTTGTGTTTACACATAACTATGTATATGTGTTCTGTTATGAATTGAGAGCGCTGGAAGGCACAGACAATTGATTCTTCTACTCCAATACTGTTTAAATTGAGGTCCTCACATCTTTTAAAATCCAATTCATATCACTCGAGAGCCACACTTGTTTACCCACAACTTAGTAGTGGATCAGATACAACCAATGGAATGGAATATTTGAGGAGTTAGGCATAAGGAACAAAAGGGGACTACTGTGTAGCTCATTGTAGGGAGATGATAGAATGAGGGCACTGCTGATTGACCCAAAGGCTGCAAGGCCTCCAGTTCTATCTAGACATTTACTAAGGAGTAAAAATGTGCATAGTGTACTAGGTGTCCTGGGTTTTAAGAATATACAAGACATGATTTCATTCCTCAGAATACTCATAGTCTAAACAGGGAAATAGATAAGAACATAAAAAGCAAAGAGTAATACTATGGGGCTAATAGAGAAAAAATTTCTTTCAATGGAGGTAGCAGAGTTTGGGGTAAGTTCATAGAGATTATTGCATTTGTGTCAACACCTAAAGGATGGACAGGAATTCAATAAACATGAATGAATGGTAAGGATAGTTAGAAACAAAAATAACTTGTGTTATTACCATCCACAGAGGTGGGAAAGTGATAGGCATGTATGTACAGAGAGTGTGTGATTCATTGAAAAATGTGTACAAAGGACTGTAGAATTGGAAGCTAGAAAAGCAACCCCCCTTTTTCATCATTTTATCAGTGTCACATACTCTCCAAAATCGATGCTGCTTACGTTTCTTTGTAAGCATGCTTCCTTGCCTTATGGCCTTTGGTTGGGAATTAAGATTGAGAGTTTTGTATTTGTTGACAGATCCAAGAAGGAAGGGTTTTTCCCCCCCCTTGGGCTTGATAGTCCCCTATCTATTGTTGCGCACCATTTTTCAGGTTTTTCCATATTCTATTCAGGTGCAGACATCTAAGCCACTTAAAGATAAGTTTATATGGTGAATATGAGATTGATAATACAGTTTATTTAGTTCAGGCTTAATGAAAGCAGAATATAAGTTGTTGGCAGGTCTTTTTGTTCAGTTTATTTTTAATTTTACTCTTTTAGTTCATATAGGATATCTCCACTTCCTTTATGAGAACTATTGAAAAATACTAATTGAAAGAATTCTCTTTGAAATAATTTGACTTGAACTTAAATTGCCATATTCTGACTTTTCTCCAGACTCAAGTGTGAGTATCTCTTTGTTCTGTAAACCTTGTCAGGTTCAAATTCAGTATTACTACTTTCTCAATAATTCTGAATGACTTGTATCATTTTGAACTAAGTGTATGCATTCTCTGGTCTTTAGTTACTTCAAAGGTAATGTGGAAATCATGTATGTTTATGAATACCAGACCATCTAAATGTATTTGAAGTGCCTTATTTTTCACATTTGTCACTTTATACTATATCACTTAATTGTTTAAACTATCAGGCCCTGGGTGGTAGCACAGTGGTTGAGGCACCAGTCTGCGAACCCAGAGATCACTGGTTCCGTTCCCAGCCAGGGCACATAACCAGGTTGCAAGCCAGGTCTCCAGCCAGGTCTGTAGCTGGAGGCAGGTGAAAGGCAACCATACATTGATGTTTCTCCCTTTCTTCCTCCCTCCCTGCCCTTCTCTCTAAAAATAATAAATAAAATCTTTTTAAAAAGGAAAAAAGTGACTATTTATGTGCATATTGAGCATATCATAGGTCACAAATAAGACTCCATCCACATATTTACCGATAAGAGTGGCAGGTTTTGTTTTCATTTTTATTTATACTCCTTTTCAAGATGTGAAGGCAACCTGCTTTGCCCTCGCCTCCATCTGCTTCCATCACCCCTCTCCTTTTGCTCCCAGCATGGCAACAAGAGTTACAGCTTAGCCTGTTTTGCTTGTGGAACTATGCCAGAAGCAGTTTTGAAGGTGTTTTAAAAATGAGGACGTCTGGCAGCTGGCATACTTACAACTCATTTGCCAATGACAAGTCACACGCTGCTGGAATTCTCAGCAGAAGGTCACACACCAGGTAAGAAGCAGTGAGGTGAAGCTGGTGCCTTGCAAGCCGCACACTGAAAACTTGTGAGCTGGGTGAAGTTGGGTGGGTGGACTAACCGGAGAAACACACTTGTCTCCTTGTTCACCCCTCACCCCATTGTCACTAGGCCCCTTTAAAAGAGGTAAGGAGGGAGGAAAAATCCACACCAAGAAAACTGACAGTGCATCACAAAACATGTGAGTAGAAGCCAAGGAAGATGGGCAAGAGGAAAAGGGATGAAGTATAAAAGTAGATGAAAAGGAAATTTAATGTAGTGCTGGATAAACATGTTCCTATCAGTTGAGTGGTCCAGGTTTGGAGAAAGAAATAGACTAAAAGATTATGGGTTTATAGCTCATCCAATTAATGAATGACAGCACACCAGTGAATGCTCTGTGACTGAACACTTGCTTGATGTTTGATAGTATTAGTACAGTATTTTGGATTTTCTCTTTTAAAATCTTTTCTTGTAACTGGGGTTACTAAATGCTAGTATCAAATCAACTGGTTTTGTGATTTTACATTTGTGTTAAATGAAACTGTCTTGTGATTTTGTCCTGTCTTTATTTTTCTGTAACAGGAGTTCAATGCATAAAATTAGGTATTTCATTATGACATTAACACTTGGCCAACCAGAGCAAAGGGAGGAAATTATCTCAGCACTTTGACCGTCTCTCTCTGACAAACTTTAGCACTTTAAAAGTAATGTGGGCCTTATTTGACATGTAAGCAATGAGACATACGTTTATAAAGAAATAATTAGAGATTACTTATATTTGAATTTGATATATTTCCACACAGTAAATTTGAGGAATATTTTCCTTCTGTTGTAAGTTCAGGTCTGTTGTATTGAGTGTTCCTATCTTCTGTTCAAAATACAGTGTATAGCAGTGCAGGGGGCAGGACCCAAGGGGGATAAATGGTAATGGAAGAAATACAATTAAAAAGAATACTGTGTATCGCAGTATTAGTTAATAGAGAAGGAAGAAGGCAATGTGGTAGTTATTCCGAAAGGAAGCAGAACTGTTGGCCCTATGGGGCTACAAGCCTGTGGCCTGAGTGTAGGACCTAGTGCAAAAATATGTAGTTTTGACACTTACTATTGACCTGCAGAGTTTACATCTTTAAAAAATATGCTGACAGGGGAGTTAACATTTTTAAAAATCAAGATTTTTAGGGCCTGGCTGGTGGCTCAGTTGGATAGGTGCCAGCCTGCAAATCCAAAGGTCACAGGTTCGATTCCTCAGTTATGAATGGAATAACTCAATGTCATGAAGCTGGCAATCCTCTTCAAATTAATCTGTAATTCAATGCAAAGCAAAACAAAATATTAAAAGCTAATTCTAAAATGTATCTTGAAGAAGAATACTCAATAAAAGAAAGATAATGAAAGTAAAGTATCTTCGAAAACCTTCTCAACCTTCTCAAATATCACAGCATGCTATGAAATTAAGAGTTTAATATTGGTGCAGGTAGATTATTAAATAAATACATACATACATACACACACACACACGCACACACACACACACATACATACATACATAATAAAATAGGTGGAGAATCCAAGAAGTAAATTTAAAATATCATAAATATTATATTTTAAACCATTAAATACAGGATAATATTTTTATAATATTAGAGTAAGACAAACACTGTTAAGACAAAACATAGAAGCTAAAAATAAAATAATTGATAGATTTGAATGCATAAAATTTAAAACCTCTATATGACCTTCCCTGGCCAGTGTGACTCAATTGGTTGGAGCATGGACCTGCAGATCAAAAGGTCACAGGTTTGATTCCTGGTCAGGGCACATACCTGGTTAGGGTTCGTGCAGGAAGGCAACCAATTATTTCCTCTTACATCAGTGTTTCTTTCTCTCTCTCTCTCTCTCGCTCTCTCTACCACCCTCCTTCCTTCCCTCCCTCTCTCTTTCTCTGCAATAAAAAAATGCCCTCAGGTGGGGATAAAAATAAAAATAAAGCCTATGTTCCCAGCCAGGGCACATAACCAGGTCACAAGCCAGGTCTCCAGCTAGGTCTGTAGCTGGAGGCAGGGAAAAGGCAACCATACATTGATGTTCTTCTCCCTTTCTTCCTCCCTCCCTGCCCACCTCTCTAAAAATAATGAATAAAATATTTTTAAAAATAAAGTAAAGCATATGTATGACCCAATAAAAATCCACAAAGATGTAACAAGAAACAGATTGACAGAATATTTGCAATATATATACAACAAAGGATTATATACAGAATATATAAAAACTAATAACAAGAAAAAGATAAACAACTCAATGGACAAAGAATATTATCAGGAACTGCCCTTTTTTGTATGTCCTTCATCTATAAAAGGGTATTATAATGACTCCTGTTTCATATGGTTATTGTGAGGATGTGTCTAAATTCATTTAACACATTTACAGTGGTGCGCTGGAGTATAGTAAGTACCCATTTTTAGTGGCAGCTATAATTATTATTTTTACTTCCAGTTTTAGTGAGATATAATTGACATACAGCACTGTGTAAGTTCAAGGTATACCACATCATAACTTGACTTACATATATTGTAAAGTGATTACCACAATAAGTTTAATTCGCATCCATTATCTCATATAGATATACACAAAGAGAAAAACATGTTTTTTCTTTGTGATGAGAACTGTTAGGATCTATCCTCTTAACAACTTCCAAATATACCATAGTAGCTATGATTATTATTACCTTTGATAATAACGAAAAGTAGGAGGAGGAGGAAGAATAAGGAAAGCACTGAGATTTGACCATTGCCTTAAGCAATGTCATTTGTGACATTGGCAAAGAGCAATTTGGGTAGAATGGTGGGAGCCAAAGCTTGTTTAAAGTGACATCATGTCCAAAAAATAAAAGTCACAAGATAAACTGAAGACAGTAAGTATAAGAACTTTTTCTTGAAAAGGTAAAGGGAGCCCTGGATGGTAGCACAGTGGATGAGGCACCAGCCTGCGAACCCAAAGGTCGCAGGTTCGATTCCCCAGCCAGGGCACATAACAAGGTTGCAAACCAGGTCTCCTTTCAGGTCTGTGACTGGAGGCAGGTGATAGGCAACCATACATTGATGTCTCTCTCCCTCTCTGCCTCTCTCCCTTCCCCACTTTCTAAAAATAATTAAATAAAATCTTTAAAAAAAAAAAGAAAAGGTAAAGGGGAGCAGAGAAATAAGTTGGTAGATATAGACAGACGTTTGATTAAAGATTTTTATTATAAGAGAAATGATGGGTTTTAAGTAGCAAGTGTATTGATATTAAACATACTTGAGCTCAGTCTTTGAAGAGTCAATCTGAGGACTTGTTGGTGATACAGAGAGAAGATAGAGGGGCTGGAGCACTATAGAGGAACTGAGCTCCAGTCACCTCATACATATATATTTGTTTGTTAATAAAAAATATATATATTTGTTAATATATCTCTCTCACACATGCCAGTCCATAAGAAATGCCCTGTTTTATTCACTTCTATAGCTCTATCAGTACCTAGCACCAGTAGGCATTTAATAAATAGTGGGTTAACCAAAAAGTTATTTTGGTTTTTCCTGTACGATGGTTCTAGTGGCATTCAGTTGTCTTTAACATCATTCAAAACAATTTTGTTACATTGTTTTGTGGCAGTTGTCATATCAGCGTTCATTTTTTTTTAATATCAAAATTGGTGAATTTTGTATAGCCATTTTAGTATTGAGGATGGAAGAAAATATGCAACATTTTTTGTGCATTATGCTTTATTTCAAGAAAAGTAAAAACACAACTGAAATGCAGAAAAAGATTTGTGCAGTATGTGAAGAAGTTGCTGTGAAGTTTTGTGCTAGAGATTTCTTGATGGGCGATGCTTGATGGTCTGGTAGACCAGTTGAAGTTGATAGTGAAAACAATCAATGTTATAGCATGTGGGAGATAGTTGATATGCTCAAAATATCCAAATCAATAAAGTTATTGGTGAAAAAGAAAAATATGTCTTTTATTTTATGGAATAAAACCATATGGACTTTTTGGCCAATCCAATATTTTTTCAAGGAAAGCTTATTTCCAGTGAAAATTTGAGATCCAATAAAGTTAAATAAATTGCTTGTCCAGTTCATTCTATCAGAGTTGGATCTAATACCTCAGGCTCCTGGTTCCCAGTATACTGAACATTCCAGAATTAAGAATACCTGGGTTTCAGGATTTATATACTGCTCTTCGTAGCAGTATTAAAGAAAGTTACAGGCCCTGGCTGGTGGCACAGTGGATAAGGCACCAGTCTGTGAACCCAAAGGTCACTGGTTTGATTCCCAGCCAGGGCACATAACCAGGTTGCAAGCCAGGTCTCCTGCCAGATCCATAGCTGGAGGCAGGGGAAAGACAACCATACATTGATGCCTCTGTCCCTCTCTGCCTCCCTCCCTTTCTCTCCCTCTAAAAATAATAAATAAAATCTTTTTTAAAAAGTTACAGTTATCTAAAAGGCTGAAATGAGGCAGGAAAAAAATGGAGCAACTGCCCACTTCTTATCCTACATCACTGTGAATACTTTTTATTCTGTTGAAAAGTTAAATTTTGTCCATGTGGCTTTTAATAATTAAAACTTAGAAATCTTGAAAAATCTATAAATGATCTAATAAAACCAGTCATTTGTTGAACAGTACAAATGAAAACAACTTTGAAAATCACTACAAATCTTGACATTCCTCCTATTGCACACATTCTCTGTGTATTTTTAAGGACTGCAAACAAGTGAAAACTTGTAGATATGATTCCTTGAGATAAAAAGATAACTTATGTATGAATGTAGCAGATATTTCTACAAAGCTTACCAGTAATACTTTTATGCAATTGGAAATGACCTTGAGTGTCTTATTCCTCAGTTTAATAAACTAGATTCTGTACTTACTCCTGGATGTTTAGTGGTATTATTAAGTAGCAATGACTCATTTCATCTATATACATAACTTTCATTTTATGTATATAAATAAATATATATAATGAGAGATATGTAATAAAGATATATCTCTTTTAAATCAGTAAAAAAGGGCACAGGTTTTTTTACACATACATAAATACATTGGAATTTTTGCCCACTAGAAGAGGATTCATTTTAATTTTATATTTATTAAGTCAAATTCTATAGCTGTTTTATAGTCCTGTTAGACTACATAACTAGCTAGAATTGGAAAAATATTTTTATAGTGGCTAGGAACTATAAAATGAAGCTAATTCATTGAAGTCTTCAGTTAATTATAGAGAGATTACTAGACTATTTCTACAAAAATATACAAAGTGTGGCTAAATCAACACAAATGGAAACATGTAATATGCATGTATATGGAAGTTAAAAATTGGATCTCTCCAATCATGTAAATAAAGTGACCCTTTGTCCAAGTTTCTAAAAAGCATAACATTGTGAAATAAGATAAATATTTTACCAGAGGATTTTTTTTATCTTAAAAGTGACCTCACCTCTTGACCTAGTAGTCTCACTTCTGGAAGATTACTACAGGGAGATAATAAAAGGGATGAAAAATACTCCATCTTTAATGATGTTCATTGCAGCATTATTTATATCATTCTAGAATTGGGGGAAAAAACCTTAGCTATCCAACAATAGGGAGATGTTTAATTAAATTGGAGTCTATCTACTTAATATAATGTATAATCATTAAATGCATAGTATAGATTGCTCATTGTATAGAAATATATGGTTAATCTCTGTGTGTTTAATTAAACACCTCAATGTCAGTCAATACCATTATTGTCATGTCAATATAAGGAGGGACCAAAAAAAAGCTGGAATGTATTTATTCAAAAGTGTACATTTATTCTTAGATGTTTAAACTTCAGTCACCTTCAAAGTACTCTCTAATGAATGCAATATATCTAAGGAGATGTTTTTTCTCTGCTCACAACAGCTTTTGAACTCATTGATTTTGATGCCTTTTAGCGCTTCTGCTGATTTTTGTTTTACCTCTTCTACATCGGCAAAACATTTCCCTTTGAGGAGTGTTTTTCAACCAGGAAAATGAAAAAGAAAATCACTTGGGGTGAGATTGGGTGAATAGGGAGTTTGGGGCATGGTGGGGTCATGCTGTTTTGGGTCTAAAACTGCTGAACATTCAGCACAGTGTGGCAGGTGCACTCATAAATTGTCCATCATGAAATGGGCAAACGTGTTGATTCCTTTTTTAAAAAATTACTGACGCTGAATGGTGCAACCTCTCACAACAACACCAACTGGTTCACTGATACAAATGGGTTCCTAGAACACTCACCTAGTGGGGGAAGCCAGTATGACAAGGGGCCCAGTTTGGGGGATTCCCTTTTGTATATATGTAACTTTGTAAATGCTATCTGGGTTTAAGGGTAGGAAAAAAACAAATAGATAACACATATAAAATTTTGTTTTATTCTATCTGATTAAGCCACATTGACAAGACTTCAAGTCCCAGGGTAATTATAAGTCACACCTAAGCAATCACCATTCAGGCTTTCTCATTCATTGCAATTAGCCTTATGAAGCAGAGAAATTTAGTTTATTGATTCCGGGTATTTCACTACCCTCTTCAAATCATTTTGAAATCCTTTTCAGGCGATATGAAGAAGTTCTATATTTCAGTGTATATCTTTGCTATAGAGACATGATGTTTGGCTTTGCAGCCCAAGTATGCATTCCATGTATGAATAGGAGCCTTTGTGCAACAAGAGTAAAGTCATCAGCTTCTATGCTATGAGGAAGAAATGTTCATCTTCTAACATGCATATATGTAAGCCCCCAATTTAAAAATCAGCCCCCTTAAATGGCACTTAGTACGCTTCTGTGTATGACACATCAATGTCCGTTAATTGCATGAAGAGAACCGAAATTCCAATGGCAAAATCTGTAAAAGTAGATATACAAAGAAAAGTGGAAGCATCTGTTTAATATATACGACATTAGAATTTAATTTTACCTCTGTGATGCTTTTGTGTGGCTGCAGTGTTACAGCGGAGCACATAAGCATAGCCATGCAATGTCAGCAGGTGCATGCCACCAAATTACTGCTTTTAATTTGCATATTCATCTGCTAAGAAGCATGTCATTATCATATCAAAGGGATACTAAGCAACATCTAACTTGGAGAGATGTGGCATAGTTTCAATAGGAGCAATTAATGCAAGATGAGGACTCTTTTTCTGTCATGTCTCCAGGGCTAGCTGTAATCGGGCTGATTATTGGATACCAATAAGACCGGCCCAGTTGGCACAGAATAAGAGAAGACCTGGGAAGGGAGCCTGCTAGTCCTCTCCACTGTGCACTTGATGGCAACGTGATGCTTTGGTCACTCAAACGAATCCTGTTCTTATTACAGACACTGTCTATATGCACTCACCTATTTCAGTTGTTGTAAAATGACCAAATGCAGTCCAAATGTAATCATGTATTTTAAAAAAGAGAGAGGGAATGATCTGAACTCGGCTTTAGAGGACATGTAAAGGAAACAAGAAAGAGACATTAAAATGACGTTAAAAATACAGGTTTTTGTTAGTATTTAGGTAAGTTAAATTCAAACATTTCATTTCATCCTCCTTGAAACATTCATTGATCACTTATAAATGTGCCAATGTCAGGTTATGAAGATGCAGACATGAACTTGTCCCAGTCCCTTATCTCAATGAATTTGAACAGGGGAGACATACATAGAAACCAAACAAAATATTAATACCATTTTCTTTCTTATTGTTCATGAACTTAGGGAATGTCTCGAGTGTACAAGCCTGGTTTTTGATAGGACAATAAGGACTAATGTGGTATTCTCTCTCTCTTTGGGAAAGCCTTTGAGAACAGAATTTTTAATTTTAGTCTAGTTTTAGAAATGATCTCACTTTTCTACTCCTAATGATAGTAGTTAAAGCTGATGTACAAATTCGAATATTTAAACAATAAAGGTATAGACTATTTTAAATTTTTACATATTATTTCTTAAATTTTTTATTGGATGCATTGGTATAAGTAAATGCTTTTTAAAAGTGTAATCATTAATGGGTTACTTGATAGGGTATCTAGGATGGGATGGCACACACATACGGTTTCATCAATTTATTCAATAAGTATATATATTTTTAACCCACTATGTGCAAAGCACTGCTCTAAGCGCTGGGGATACAACTGTAAACAAAATGGGCCAAGGGCCAGCCCTGGGTTTGTAGTCATACAGGTTCCTCTCTGTGAATATATGCACCAAAGAAAAGCCTAATGGAAAGCTTACTGACATTATTTTAAGTGTTTAATAAGCACCTTGTGTGTACTAGGCTAGGGAAATGAAAGGGATGTGGATAAAGTTTACCTTGGAACTACAAGCCAGAAAAGGCCTCCAAATGACCAAATAGCTTATGTGAAATAGAACTTAGAAATAAGAAGATATTCTTTCCTGAGTGTTCAGAAACTAAGTTCCACTTAGTTTCAGACATTAATCAGTCAACTCAGTATATTCACCAACCCCCTTCTTATCAATTGCAGTTAAAACTTTAGGGATAAGGCTGTGGACTGTAGTGAACATCAGAGCCAACCAAGCACATGGAGTGCAGTGTCCTATTTCACACTCAGATGTATGCTCAAAGAAGAGTGCTCACACACTGAATTTGCTGATAAGGAAGCCAAAGTTCAGAGTTTGTTTCCCAAGGTCACAGTGGGTAAATAGCTGGGTAGGATTGGAACTCAGTTTCCTGCTGGCAAGTATTTGTTCTAGTCACAGTTATTTATAATCCAGCATTCAGTATCCTAGTCTAATCTATTTTTGGCAATGAACTTGAATATCAGAACTAACTTACATGATTAGAGCTAATCATTTTGAGCAATAACAATATTTTCCAGGATGACTCTTTTACTCATTATGGTAGGAGATACAGGTTATATGATGCATGTTGTATCAAAACTTCTGGTTGAAAATGCAAACAAATAAAAATATAATTTTTTATCTATATGTTACAATTCTGGTTGACTTTGTCACCAAATCTAGAGGATCTTATTTCTTTTTAATGAACCGTATTAACCTGACAGTTGTGGACTCAGGTTTTGTTTCGTCTAAATGGACTGTTAAGTAGAGTTGAAAGAGCTTCTGACTTGGAGTCAGAAGACCTCTTGTTAAATCCTGGTTGTCTATTGAAAATACTTAGCTAGTAAAGGCTTCAGTGTTCTTGTCTGTAAAATGAGGAGTTAATTTATATACTGTTTTAGGTTGCTTCAAGGTCTAACTCTGCAATGATCCCAGGAAAAACAGCTTGAGATGGTTCAACTTCAAATATGGTACATAAAATACTTGAATAGCCCAAATATCCTGAATCCTTCTTTCCTACCAAAAAATTAAGCTAGTTATGTTTTTAAATAATACATTTAGCTCTGGCTGGTGGCTCAGTGGATAGGCGCCAGCCTGCAAACCCAAAAGTTGATGGTTAGATTCCTAGCCAGGGCACATAACCAGGTTGCAGCCAGGTCTGTAACTGGAGACAGGTGAAAGGCAACCGTACAGTGATGCTTCTCACCCTCTCTGACTCCTCCTTTCCCCTCTCTCTAAAAATAATAAATAAAATCTTTAATAAAAAGTATAATAATAATAATACATTTAGACAGAGAAGTTTATTAATTTAGTTCTGTTCTGTTAATAGGAATCAGCTTTATGAATCAATCATGAAGCTATATAGTTATGTTTATAACTATATATTATGTATTACTATTAAGTCAAGCATCATTGAATTATCTATCTGGGCATTTGGAGATTTTCTAATTGATTTGTCTAAGCCTGCATTCACACAAAGCCTTCAAGGTCACCCTATTGTTTGCAAGAGACCTTAATTCAGATCTAAGCTTTAACTTCACAAAGAAAATCAATCGCACATAACTCTCTCCTATGGGTCTTGGTACAACTTCCAAAACTCCAATCCAGTAATCATAGGTGTCAAATAAATGCTAATTTTTTAAACTTTAAATTAGGTTTTTAATTTATAATTCATGGAGGAAGATTTTGTGTCACCTATTATCTTCATGACTTGATAATAGGAGTTTCTGAACAAGTCCACTAAAAAACCTGTCATCCCCCTGGCTGGTAGCACAGTGGGTAAGGTGCCAGCCTGCGAACCCAAAGGTCACAGGTTCGATTCCCCAGCCAGGGCACATAACCAGGTGCAATCCAGGTCTCCAGTCAGGTCTGTGGCTGGAGGCAGGTGAAACGCCACCATACATTGATGTCTCTCCCTCTCTGCCTCTCTCCCTTCCCCTCTTTCTAAAGATAATGAAATAAAAAATCTTAAAAACAAAACAAAACAAAAACCTGTCACTATAGCAGTGTTTAGCTTCTATAGTAAATGAGAACCTCGGTACTCTTATTGGAAGGATTCAAAGTACTTCATTCACCTTATGTAAACAAGCGGTATTAATATAACATAAGATTTTTTTTTTTTTCAATGTATGGTTGCCTTTCACCTGCCTCCAGCTATGGACTTGGCTAGAGACCTGGCTTGCAACCTCATTAATGTGCCCTGACTGGGGAATTAAACCAGCGACTTTTGGGTTCACAGGCCAGTGCCTTATCCATTGTGCCATCAGCCAGGGCAACAGAAGATTTTTAGATTTCTTAGAAAAGATAAAGAAGCCATTTCACTTAGTGAAACTAAGTGGTATTATTAAATACGGTAAAATAAGAATCTGCTGTTGTTTAGAAGAAACTAAGTTTTATTGGTTCAAGTCTAATGATCAAAAATAACATCAGTTTGTCCCAAAAAGAAAAACCCCACATTAAAAATATTGTGATGACTCTAATAAATTACTGAGGTTGAAATGAAAGAAAGAATTCTAACACCACACATCAGTCTTACTCTTGGTAAGAGGAGAGGAGATATCAATAGAGCAAGATAAAATAATACATCATGGATAAATTTTACTTTAACTGCACTAGATATGAATAATAACAGATATATTATATTCTTATATTATACAAAGTCATATTATGCAAAGCTAGAAATCCTTGATTCATTTAGGAAGAAATACTTGCCAGAAAGATAAATGATACTTAAAATTTATTTAAAACTAACCTGAAGCATGTGCAAATCTTAAAACCATCTATGACCATATGACAAAATTACATTTATTTTGTCATAATAGACAAAACAACAGTAAAAGAAAATTTTTTAAATTTAAAAATAAATAAATAAATAAGAAAATGAAGCCTTTCCAGAATAGAAAATTGGTGACATATAGATATGTTTTGTTTGGCTGCTTTAAAAGTAAGAAAATTTCTCACTTTAAATCTCTAGATTTCTTTCTCTCTTAAAAAATAAAAACAAATACCTCTCCTCCCCAAAAAAGACGACCTGAAAGTACTGACCTGTATGTATTCCTATATGACCAACTGGCCAAACTAAGCAGTGGATGTCCCCTTTAGATTCAGTCTCTGCTATTTTCCCCATGTCCATGTCCCCACCAGCTCCTCTCATATTACACCCAGACTGGTTACTACATGATCTCTTGGCATTTAAGTGTTCAACACAACACTGAGCCACATTTTTTATCTTGGGCCACATCTTTTATCTTGGTAATCTTTAAATATATCCCAAAAGATGGGTAGCATATTTGTATTTTGCAGCCAAAGAAACCAAAGCTCTGGGAAATTGGATACTTTGCAGAATTATTCATGTAAGATAAGAGTATCGTGGTCTTTATTACCTTTCTCTGTAAATAACACTTGAAAGATTAGAAAAGTTTAGATCAGTCATTCTTAATCTTAGTTGCATAGTAGAATCACCTGAGAAGCTTTAAAAAAAAAATTGTGTGTGGGCTTCATCTCAAGCCAAATCAGAATCTCTTTAGGCAGCATGGGTAATTTTTGTTTAAGTTTCTCATCTGATTTTAATGTGCAACCAAGGATACAAACCCCTAGTTTAGTATCAAAAGACAAGATGATTTCCAGTTTGTCCTTAAGTCTGATTTTTATTAGTTGTGCCTATGAAAACACAGTCAAACACATTTGGCATTACAAAAACAAAAACAGAAAACAACAAAAAATACAATGCACTTATTTAATGTTTTACTTTTGAAAGTGCATATTGTAGTGTGTAGGCAAAACATTAACAAACCTAAAGTGAGTTTGATTTTACCTAATTCTACATGGAGTTTGTATAGCTCTGTTTGTTAAAGGACTGGAACAAAGCAAATATTTGAATTCTGGTGCCTGCTTGCTATAGGTATCAGGATCTTCACACAGCTAACTTTCAAGTTCGCACATATGAGGCCTAGCCAAGGCTCTGATTGCTCTAAGCAATTAAGTTTTAATACAAGCCTCATGGGCAAAACTTGCATCTTTTTGATGCCTTAGGCCTGTTGTGGGTACTGTATACAAAGCCTGGTTTGACCGGTCAAAAAATAATGAAAATGGTTGTTTGAATACTTTTTTTAAATAAGAAATTGGACTTTGACTGGTCAGATTATCTCAGATGGGTTGCACATGTAGACCATCTACAAAATTAATGCTATTATTATATTTTATTAAGTGGTTGGAAAAATTCAATGTAATATTTCTGTGGATCAACTCAGATATTACTAGACCTGGAAAGAAGGATAAATTTCATTTTAACTGTACTAGATCTGAATAGTAACTGATTTAATTTGTTACTATGACTAAATAATAATTTTACTCATTATAAATGAGTAAAATGTGACACTTTTTTGCTTTAAAGTCCATGCATTATAGTTAGGTATTTGTTTTTAAAGGCCTCATTCAGTCAGGAAAAATAAACTTGCAAATAACTTCCTGCTTTTGGAATATGTCTTTACCAATAAGTATACTGGAAATGATTCTACATTAAAGAGTGTGCGTGTGTGTGTGTGTGTGTGTGTGTGTGTGTGTGTGTGTAAAACAGTATCATCTAAAATTAGAACTTTTACTTGGGCATGACTTATTTTGATATATCTTAAAATTTTGTGAAGAGCAATTTTTATATTCATTTATTTTTAGGGAGAAGGGCAGGGAGGGAGGAAGAAAGGAAGAGAAACATCAATGTATGGCTGCCTTTCACCTGCCTCCAGCTGGGGAGCTGGCTGGAGACCTGGCTTGCAACCTGGTTATGTGCACTGACTGGGAATTGAACCAGCGACCTTTGGGTTTGCAAGCCGTCACCTATCCACTGAGCTACCAGCCAGGACCTGAAGAAAAATTTTGAAGCAAGGTTTAAGAATGCAGTGTTCTCTATTTTAGTGGAATTTGAATATTCATTCAAAATTAGAAGCTAAAGAAGCACTGGGTATGCATGGGTATGTGGAGGCCCTAAAAGCCTGGCTTCAGCAGGTCAATGCTATTTATTAAATAATCACTCAGCATTAACAAGCTCTATTAAAATCCTCTAAATCAGCTAATTTTAGCTCATTAATTCTCAAAGCATCTTCATAAGTAAGATACTGATAAGAATGTATTTTACATGTATAGAATATACAGAGAATATACCTTGCTGAAGGAGAGGTTGAAATTGCATGAGGTTTAGAATGGTTTGCTGAATATAGTAATTATATAGTCTGTGCAAGATAGATGGATAGATAGATGATAAACAGGCATATATCCAAATATACATATGCATGTACATATACATATATACCAAGTCTATGCTTATAATGTATATTTTTATATAAATATAATATCAAATTCTTTATGATAAAAGAAATTTTAGTTTGAATCAAGTTTATTGTAAACAACAAAAGCCAATTCAAATTAACTTAAACAACAATGAAATTTATTAGCTAGCAGACTATAAAATCCAAGGGACAGAGCTGGCTTCATTCAGTGGCAAGTGATGTCATTGGGGCTCTATTCGGTTTCTTTCTCATACTGTCTTCACTTGGCAGCACAAAGTTGAAATGCCTTCCTCACCCCACACCACCACTTCCGGTCCAAAAGCTCCTCTGGAAATACTTGTTCTTCTTTAATACCTGCAACAGAAAATCTCAGGGTAGCACCCTAATTATCCTGACTCAAAAGAGCCTGCCTTGTACTTGTCTTTCTCTCACTGGCTTATTTCACTTAGCATAATGTTCTTTGGATCCATCCATCCTATTGGAAAGGGTAAAATTATCTTCCTCTTTACCACTGAGTAGTATTCCATTGTGCAAATGCACCATAGCTTTTTTACCCACTCATCTACTAATAGACATTTGGGCCGCTTCCAACTCTTGGCAATTCTAAATAACACTGCAGTGAACATAGCGGTGCTTATGTTCTTTCAAATTAGTGTTTTGTGCTTCTTCAGATGAATTTTCAGAAGTGGAATTTCTGAGTCAAAAGGCAACTTCATTTTTAATTTTTTGAAGTGTCTCCATACTGCTTTCCACAATGGTTGTACCAATCTGCATTCCAACCAATAGTTCTATACTCATTAGCACCCTGGCTTAAGCTCCACAGGGTGGGGTGAGAGGGATTTCTCCAGGTGGAACTATTGCTTCCCCACAGGCTGATGCCACTTGAAGGGCAATGTTCTACCCAAGAAATATGCCTTCTGTAGTATGAGGAATATCTCAGCACAGGGATCCTGGCAGCTATTGCTTTAGCTCTCTCCCCAGAACTATCAGCCCCAGGCTCTCCTCACACATCTCTGGTCCACTGTGCCCTCCCTCTGTTGGAGCCCAGGGTAAATGGCTGCAAATGAAATTTTGTGTGTTGACCATTTAATAGGCTCTCTGTGTCTCCAACCGTCTCTCTCAGGTGGATAGAAACACTGCTCCTTTTCACAGGCAGATGTTATTTGGGTCCTTTTCCTGGTTCTGGGGATGTAGGCTGGGGACCCTAGCTTGGAGTTTATACCCCATACTTCTCAGGGGGAAACCCCATGGCCAGTGAAATATCCTTCTTGTACTTCAGGTGCCACCCATGGGAGTCCAGCCAGCCCTCTAGCATCTCCTCTGCATTTCCTGCCAGTCTTGTGGTGGTGGTGTTATTTTGTCTGTATGACCTTGGTTATAAGGCTTCTCTTCAGCTAGTGTTCAGTTTGTTATTCAGGATGATTTTTCTATAATTTAGTTGTAACTCCAGTTTGGTTCTGGGAGGAGGTTAGTGTATCTTCCATCTACTCTGCCATCTTGAATCTTAATTCAATATTATTTTGTTATAGAAATTCACAAGGAGGGGGGACTCCCAAGCTTATTTTACAAGACCAGCATTATCCTAATTCCAAAATCAGGTAAAGACACTACAAAATAAAAGAAAGAAAGAAAGAAAGAAAATTATAGACTATGGTGAACAAAATGCAAAAATCCTCAACAAAGGATTAACAAACCAAATTCAGCAATCTGTTAGAAAGATCATATACCATGATCAAATGGATTTGTTCCTGGAGTTAAAGGTTGGTACAATATTCACAAATTAATTTATGTGATACACCACATAAACAAAATGAAGGATAAAAATCATATGATTATTTCCCAATTTTGGTTCTATCCTGTCACAAGAACCTCTTATCAAAGAATATGAGTATACTGTAGTTTCCACACTAAGAAACTACATATTCTACATAATGTAACTTAAAAAAAAAAAAGGATAACTAATGATTATGAATTTCCTTCTATTATATTTGTAAAGAGTAAAGCAGCATTTTAATTTTTGAAACTCTGCAAGCAAATATAATTTTTGCTATTTACAAATTAGCATCTGTTAATGATGACTGTGAAGCAAGCTCTGTCATGTGTATGTATGACACACCCAGATCACTTCAAAACTCAACCATGTGAATTAAGAATGCAATTTCAATACCTGGGCCAAGTGGCTCAATTGGTTGGAGCATCATTCTGTGCACCAAAATATTGTAGGTTCAATCCTCAATGGGGGATGTGTACAGGGGGCAAGTGATGGATGCTTCTCTCTCACATCTATATTCCCCTCCTCCCTTCCTTCTCTCTAAAATCAATACAAATATATCCTCAAGTTTAAAAAAAAATTTTTTTAAAGCCCTGGCTGGTGGCTCAGTGGATAGGTGCCAGCCTGAGAACTCAAAGGTCCCAGATAGGGCACATAATCAGGTTGCAGGCCAGTCTCCAGCCAGGTCCATAGATGGAGGCAGGTGAAAAGCATCCTCTCATTGATGTTTCTCTCCCTTCCCTTCTCTCTAAAAATAATAAATGAAATATTTTTAAATAAAAATAAATTTAAATTAAAAAAAGAAAAAGAATGCAATTGCCTCTCAGTGTATTGTCTTAAACTGAAAAAATGTAAAAGTCATGATATTTTCAATACCTTTTGACTCAGCTTCCTAAAAATTTATCATTCAAATTTTTCATGGATGTAGTCAAAGATTTTGTTGCATAGATACTTTGTTTTCAGTAGCAAGAAGGAGGCAATCTAAATGTCCCATAAAATAGACTATGACATACCTATATAATATATAATGCAATATCCTACAATCAAAAAAAAATGTTATCTTAATAGTGTACTTAATGACATAATGCTCACAATATAGTATTAAGTGAAAAAGCAGATAACAAATAATCTGTATTATATAATTCTATTTTTGTGAAAATAAATCATATATATTTATGCATGGAAAAATAATAGAAGAATATTTATAAAAATGTAATATCAAGTATCTCTGAGTGGTGATTTCTATATTCTTCTTTGGCCTTTCTGTATTTTCTAGAATAAATATATAGAAATAATACTTTTTAAGTAAAGGGAAAATACTTAAATGTTATTGTTTTAATGAAATGTCAATAGGCTTTTATTTTGAAGCTTAAGATATCACTATATTTGTTGCACCCAATTGGTGGCTAAGGCATTTTTAAAACAATTTAATTCTTCACCTATATGAAATTCATTACAATAGTGAGAATGCTACTCTCTGGGTTCCCAAAAGTAAGAAGAGTGAACAGTTTAATTATAGTTAAAAATCACTTTTTCCCTTGTAACTATTTGTTAGAATAATTTGGTCTTCTGGTTCAATCTGATCATCTAGATCTACATTTGTTAGTTGTGTATGTGTGACCCACATACAGAGTATGGAAGAAGTCAAGGGTGTGAAAATGATGAAAGGGAACTTTCTGCTTGGTTAGTGTTTTTTCAATGCTAGTACAATTGTGATGAGAAATACTTTTGAATGAACCAAGAAGCTAGTTGGGGGAGAAAATGAAAGATAGGAAGATCTCTATTGTTGGAACGGAATCTTCATAACAGCATGTTTTCATGCTCGAGTTGGGGAAAATATGGCTTCCCAAAGAGCTGAACTGACATTATGAAAAGATTGAAGTGTGACCTCAAATCAACCTGGGTAATGTGATGATCAAATGAATCATAGCCAGTGTGTGGCACAGGGTTCTTCAGGCCTGAACTTATTACCCTCCCCTTACCATATCATATGACTCAGTAAAAAGTTTGATATCTATCCTGGGGAAGTTGTAAGGAGAGGTAGGGGGAAAAAAGAGAAAGACAAATCTTGAGAAACTTGTGCAAAATAATGGCATGAGAAAAAAGATTTCTCTAAGTTGAGCGTTACGACCTTCCAGTGTTTTCAAAACATAATTCCTTTGTGTTCTAGTTTTCATTGTTACTTCTGAAAACCTAACCATATTATTCTTGTTTCTTTGAAAGTAATGTTTTTTACTTTTCTTTAAATTTTTTCTCCTTGACTTTGATTTTTAGTTGTTTTAATATTATGTACTTACTGATAATTGTCATTGTAGTTATTCTGTATAGAATTCACCATGCTTCTTTTGTAATTATATGTTATTGATTATCCTATTACAGCTGTCTTGATTTTTGCCCCACTCAGGCTCTCCTACTCCTTCAGGCAATCCCCATATTATTGGCATTGTCCATGGATCACACATATATGTTCTTTGACTATTTCTTATGCTGCACTTTACATATCCATGACTATTCTGTAACTACCAATGTGTATTTTTTAATCCTTCACCTTTTTTCGCTCATTCCCCAACCCCCTCCCATCTGGCAACTATCAAAACATTCTCTGCATCTATGATTTTGTTTCTGTTATGCTTGTTTGCTTAATTTGTTTTTCAGATTCAATTATTGATAGATATTAGTTTACTGCCATTTTATGGCTCATATTTTTAATCTTCTTTTCCTTAAATAAGTCCCTTTAACATTACATGTAATAATAGATTGATGATGACAAAATCCTTTAGCTTTTCCTTATTTGGGAAGCTTATTATTTGCCCTTCAATTTTTTTTAAGATTTTATTATTTTTAGAGAGAGGGGAAGGGAGAGAGGCAGAGAGGGAGAGAGACATCAATGTGTGGTTGCCTTTCAACTGCCTCCAGTACAGACCTGCCTGGAGACCTGGCTTGCAACCTGGCTATGTGCCCTGGCTGGGGATCAAACTAGCGACCTTTGGATTTGCAGGCCAGTGCCTTATCTGCTGTACCACCAGCCAGGGCTGTGCCCTTCAATTTTAAATGATAGCTTTGCTGGGTAGCACAATCTAGGTTGTAGGTCTTTGTTTTTTCATGACTTTGAATATTTCTTGCCTGCAAAGATTATTTTTTTTGAGAAATCAGCTGACAGGCTTATGGGAACTGCCCTGTAGGTAACTAACTGCTTTTCTGTTATTGTTTTTAAGATTTTCTTTTTGTCTTTAACTTTTGACATTTTAATTATGATGTGTCTTGGTGTAGACCATTTTGGGTTCATCTTGTTTGGGGCTCTCTGTGCTTCCTAGACTTGTATGTCTATTTCTTTCACAAAGTTAAGGAAGTTTTCTATCATTATCTTTTCAAACAGGTTTCCAATTTCTTGTTTTATCATTCTCCTTCTGGTAGCACCACGATGCAAATGCTGATATACTTGAGTTGTCCCAGAGGCTCCTTACACTATCCTCATTTTTTTGGATTATTTTATTTTTTCTTGCTGTTCTGATTGGGTGTTTTTGCTTTCGTATAGTCCAAATTGCTGATTTGATTCTTGACTTCATCCATTCTAATCTTGATTCCCTGTAAATTGTTCTCCCTTTCAATTAGTGTATTCTTCACTTCTGACTGGTTCTTTTGTATGGTTCCCATGTCTTTTTTTTTATGCTGTTGAAGTTCTCTCTGAGTTCATCTACTCTTCCTCTAAGTTTATTGAGCATCCTTATAACCTATGCTTTGAACTCTATATCTTGTAGGTTTCTTATCTCCATTTTGTTTAGTTTTTTCTGGAGATTTGTTCTGTTCTTTTATTTGGGCCATGTTTCTTTGTCTCCTCATTTTGGCAGCCTTCCTGTGTTTGTTTCTATGTTTTAGGTATGGTTGCTATGACTCTCTGGCTTGGTTGAGTGACCTAATGTAGTAGGTGTCTTCTAGGGTCCAGTGGTATAACCTCTCTTATCACCCAAGTTGGGTGCTCAAGGTATGCCCACTCAATGCCCAATTACAACTCTTTTGTAGTTGAGCCTTGATTGCTATTGGTAGGTCAATGGGAGGGATTTACCCAGGTCAATCAACTGCAAGGACCAGCTGTGACCATTGCCTGCCAATCCCCAACCATTGTGGAGGATCAACTGTGTAGGTGCATACTCCACAGAACAGGACTTACTTCAGCAATGCTCTGGTGCCCAGTGAGTCTGCTCCTTAAGTGTGTCACTTGTGGAGGTGATTGAGTGGTGGTGCTCCAAGTGGTCTGTAGCTGTCCACTAGGTTCACAGGCTCTGGGGCTTCCTAGAAGGTTCAGACCAAGTTCAGTCATCACCTGTGTCTTATCTGGAGCCACCTGGCATAAGCTATTAAGTGACTTGCAGATATCTGCTACCTGTGCTGGACTTGGTTTACAACCTGGCCCATGCAAGGCCAACATGTAAACCAAGGCCAGCTGCTGCTAGTGCCAGGCTTGTGGCCACTTAGCAAGAGGTACAAGGTTTGCTGAAGCCAGATACTGCTTGTTTCAGAGGATATGGAAAATCTGAAGCGTAAGCCAAGACAAGCCATCTATACTGAAAAGCCACTGGAAACAACTTATGCGAGCCCCAAAGTTAGATGGGGCAGATCCTGTGCAAATCACCAGGTGGGGCAAACACTGAGTCGAGCTGATGAGTCTCAGATATGGCATCCAGCAGTCAATTCTGTGGGGGGAGTGCTCAGAAAAGGAGCAATGGTCTCTGATGGCAGTTCTGCTGGGAGAAAGCTGTGCCCCAGTTCTCAACCTGATCCAGACACTTCAGTTCCTCCCCATATGCCTTTGGTGCCTTTTAAGCTGCTACCCTGATACTGGAGCTCAGAGTGGGTGAGACTGAGTAAGTCATCATGGGCCCTTTAATGGGAAATTCCTAGGACTCCTGCAGTTTCTGTCTTCTACAGCCTCAATCCCAGCTGGGTTCTACAGCCAGAAGTTATGGGGATTTACCTTCCTGGCTCTGGAACTCTGGTTTGGGGATGTTGTTGTGGGGCTGGGACCCTTTGCTCCCAAGATATCCCTTCTGATTTTTATCCATCATATGTGAATGTTGGACCAACATGTTTTGCATCTCCATCTGTCCTACCAGTCTTAATGTGGTTTTTCCTTTAATTATGTACTTGTAGAATCTTCCATTCAGCCCAAATTCTAGTCATTATGAATAATGGTTGTTTAGTTGTAACTTTGATGTGGTTGTATGAGGAGGTAATCCATGTTTACCTAGATTGCTATATTAGCTTTTTTCCTACCATGCTTTATTTATTTATTTATCCTTTTAAAAAATATATTTTATTCATTATTTTCAGAAAGAAGGGCAGGGAGAGAGGAAGAAAACAAGAGAAGAATCAGTGTATGGTTGCCTTTCACCTGCCTCCAGCTAGGGACCTGGCTGGAGACCTGGCTTGCAACCTGGTTATGTGCCCTGACTGGGGAATCAAACCAGTGACCTTTGTGTTTATAGGCCAGTGCCAATCCAATGAGCCACACCATCCAGGATACATGCATCTTTTAAAATATAGCTTGATATTATTTAGCAGTTTGAAAAGTTCTCAGCCAATATCACTTCAAATATTGCCTCTGAGCTTTCCTTCTGTATTTTCTGTCTACAGACACAGAATGGGGCAAAAGCAAGTTTGCAGTTGTAAGCACATGAAGCACTGAGTTTATTCTAGTATTTTTTTTATTATACTATGGTATTATTTTTTATATAAACAACTGTAAACCTACTTTTGCTCCACTCTGTACATTTAATTTGCCTTTTAAACTCTTGATTGCTCTTTCCTGTATTTTCCATTCTTATGGCTCTCCATGCTTGTCTGATGTTTTTACCTTAACTTTATTCCAATTCACAAATTCTTTCTTAAACAGTATCTAATCAGCTGTTAAACCCAATTATTTTTTTTCATTTCTAGAATTTTTATTAATTTTTACAGCTTTCAATTCCATGTTGAAATTCTTCATTTTGCCTTTTGCTTTCTTGAGCATATGAAACATAGTAATTTTTAAGCTTATGTCTGATAACTCCATTTTCTATATCTCCTGTGTACTTGTTTCTAGCATCTGCTCTTTTCTTTTTCTTTCATCATATCATATCTGCTCATTTTCCTTGTTGTTATTATTACTATTATTATTATTTTCGGTTTCCTGTAAAAATCTAGGCCGAGACTACTACCAATCTCAAATCATCTTATTTATCCAAAATTGGGTTTTAATCCTGATAAGGCATAATCTATTTCCAGATTATCTTTACTTGTACAACAAAGACCTTCTGGTTCAAACCCCAGAGCCTGGATTATTACTTCTGTGGATTCTGAGAATCCCAAAAGCTTTGCACAACTTCTCAGCCTTTTGGCTACTACTTTTAGAATTGGCAAACACCTTGAAGGGAAAAGCCAAATGCTAGACTCACCTCTCTAACTTTCCTTTTTCCCTAGACTTGCATCTTTAAATCTCTACTTTCCCAAGAGCATTTTAACTCTTTTGTTATAGTTTTAGAAATATGTTGTTTTAACAAGTTGTTCTTAGCAAGAAGGTTGATTCTAAACAACCTAGGCTGCCATTGTAGGAAGTGTAAATTCCTTTAATCCTTTACCAATTTTATTGTGATAGCCTCTTAGCTATTCTTCCTGTCCTACCTCTCACCCATTTCTGTTTGTCTCTTCACAACATAGCAGTCAGAAGGACCATTTTAGGTATTTGCTACATCATCTCATTCTTTTTTGTTTTTTGAAGATTTTATTTATTATTTTTAAAGACAGGGGTAGGGAGAGAATCAGAGAGGGAGGGAGACATCAACATATAGTTACCTTTCACTTGTCTCCACTTATGGACCTGGCTGGAGACTTGGCTTGCAAACTGGTTATGGGCCCTGGATGGGAATCGAATCAGCAACCCTTTGGGTTCACAGGTCAGTGCCTTATCCACTGTGCCACCAACCAGGTATTTTGCTCAAAACCTGCTAATGACTGCCTATCTTACTAGAAGAAAAGTCAGAAAAACTCTTGATGACTTACAAGGTCCTATATGATTTAACCCCTTTTAAGAAAACAGCCTCATCAAAAAGTAAACTGATAAGACAAGATAGAATTTAGCTAAAAGACATTAATGGGGATAAAGAATGTTATTACACATGATAATAAAGGAGACATCCTTCAAAAAGATATAACAATCATGGACTTGTATATATCCAATATCATAGTTTCAGAATATTTCAAAACAGTACAAATTACAAATAAAAGTAGACAAATCCACATCCTTAGGGTTATATTTTAACACATTTTTTTCAGAACTTTACAGATCAAGTAGGCAAAGCATTAACAATAATGTAAAAGATTTACTCTAATAGATACATAGAAAATAGAGCATACATAAAATAATGTTCAAAGGTACTGTCCATATACTAGGCCATAAGGCAAATCTCAAAAAAAAAAAAATCATAAAATAAATATTTTGCCTATCTCTGACTATATACACACACACATATGTATATTGAAAAACTTTAAAATATGCCCTTAAATATTTTTACCTAAGGCATAAATCACCTGTGAATTTCAAAATATTTTGAAACCAGCATTTCTGAAAATACTCGGGTTAAGAGTTCAAGAAACTAGAAAGAGAACAATAGAGTAAATCCAATGAAAGACATATGAATAATAAGAACAGACATTAATGAAATTTTTTAAATGTTAATGAAAATTGACAGAACTATAATCTGGTTTCTAGGAAGACAAATGGGGGTAGGGGGTGCAGTGGAGAGGGCATGAGTGAGAGAGAGCAAGCAGTTGTATAGTACAGTTTTGCCAAATCTTTAATGAATAAGTAATCTCTGTTCAATACAAACTGTTTCAAAGAATAGAAAAAGAGGAAAAGTTATCTGTAACATTTGAGGTCCAACTAGGAAACAGAAACCATGCAGTAGGAAGGTTAATATAAAAAATTATTAACTATTTACGGGTTATTAATTACTAAGGGGATTTTTTAAACTACCAATGGGGCATGCCTAAGGAAAGAACAAACTTGGAAAAGTGGGGAGAAGAGGACTTCGCCAAGACTGGGATTCAGGTGTATGAAAAAGAAATCACTGTAGTCCACTGGATGGAGGTCAGGTTTGCTGGATTGATCTGGGTCAGAACTGGCTCACAGATGGCAGGCCTAGTGTTACCTCTGATCTTAGGGGTTGGGGTATTATTGACCTTGCTGGGAAGCATCCCTTGAGAGGTGCTACTGAACTCTCTGGGAAGCTGGCCAGGGTGCCTAAGAACTCAGCAATAGCCTGCCCAGTAGATTAGCTGCTGCACTTTCTGGAAGCCACCTGCTATTGGAAGGGAGAGGTTTCTGACATTCACTGGATATACAAAGCACCCACTGAGCAGCACTATAGCAAAAAGGAAGAAAAGCACACTAGCATCCAGAAGGAAACAGGCTTAAAACAGCTCATGGTCACCTTGGTTGTATTGTCAAAGAACTGAAAAAACAGTAATGGAATAGATAAATAAAATATATTTATAAAATGGTTCAATATAGGATTACAAAAAACTGGTCCTACATGTATCAACATAGACATATTTCAAAATATAATTTTCAGTGAAAAATTGAAGAAATATTATACTGTTGTATAAGTTATAATAGTCTTAAAACATAAAACCATACAAATGCATAGAGTGATAATATATGTGGGAATGTATCCAATTCAGAATGTTGGTTACTTTTCAGAAAAGTAGGAAGAGTAATAGGACTGAAAACAAGCACACTAAACAATTTAATTATTTCAGTAATATTTTAAAATGAGAAATGACAAAATAGAGTTGCATAGTGTATACTCATGTTTTTATAATGTTACTCTTTATAATTATCTATGTGTTTCATATTCTATAAGAAATATTTTTAGCCCTGGCTGGTGTGGTTCAGTGGATTGAGCACTGACCTGCAAACCCAAGGGTTGCTGGTTCGATTCCCACTCAAGGCACATATCAGGTTGTAAGCCAGGTCTCCAGCCAGGACCCCAGCTAGAGGCAGCTGAAAGGCATCCATACATTGATGTTTCTTTCCCTTTCTTCCTCCCTCCCTCCCCCTCTCTCTCTAAAAAATGAATAAAATCTTTATAAAAATAAAATTTAAAAGAATTTTTTAAAAAAGAAATAATTTTGCAAGAAAGAATAGGTATAATCTCCATTATTTGTCTCCCACAAAAGATAGTTTACAGGTAGTCATGAGCATTACTATTTCAAGAAAGTCATTCCTATAGTAATAAAGGTGCTCTGAGAATTTCCCTACCTGGGTTCTGGAGGATTCTGCCAGATAATTCTGTGAGAAAAACATCTCCATGCTTAAATAAGTTGACACCTGATGGGTTACTGTTGACAGGATGGGGCAAAAATAGGTTTACAGTTGTGAGTATGCAAAACACAGAGTTTTTCTTATATTATTATTTATCCTTGTATTATATAAGTAACCTTTTCATGCAAACACCTGTAAACCTGCTTTTACTGACCCATGTATATATTTTAATATAATACTTGTTGCTATCTTACTGAACCCTATTCCATGTAGCACATATTAGATTGTGCCAATTTGCTCAAATAAAACATGGTTGTGACATACATAATTAAGTCACTAAATATATGAGAAAGACAGACTTATGCTATTAAAGAAATCATGGTTGTTGGGACCCGCTTTTTCTGGAGGCCACCGCCAACTCTGCACCTCTGCGGGCCTTGGGGCTGCTGGAGCTGTGTGAGGAAGTGTTCGGCACTGCCGACCTTTACCGAGTGTTGGGTGTGCGGTGCGAGGCCTCGGACAGTGAGATCCGACGCGGCTACCACAAGGTATCCTTGCAAGTGCACCTGAACCCGGTGGGTAAGGATGACAAGGAGAATGCCACCCACCACTTCCAGATCCTCAGGAAAGCCTATTCCGTTCTAAGTGACAAGGAGCAGAGAGCCATGTACGATGAGCAGGGAACAGTGGACGAGGATTCTGATGTGCTCAACCAAGATCAGGACTGGGAGGCCTACTGGAGGTTACTCTTTAAAAAAATATCTCTAGAAGACATTCAGGCTTTTGAAAAGGCATACAAAAGTTCTGAAGAAGAGTTGGCTGATATTAAACAGGCCTATCTGGACTTCAAAGGGGACATGGATCAGATCATGGAGTCTGTGCTATGCGTGCAGTACACAGAGGAACCCAGGATAAGGAATATTATTCAGCAAGCCACTGATGCTGGAGAAGTCCCATCCTATAATGCCTTTGTTAAAGAATCAAAGCAAAAGATGAATGCTAGGAAAAGGAGGGCTCAGGAAGAGGCTAAAGAAGCAGAAATGAGCAGGAAGGAGTTGGGACTTGATGGAGAAGATAACTTGAAAGCAGTCATTCAGAGCAGACAAAAGGATCGGCAAAAGGAGATGGACAATTTTCTGGCCCAGATGGAAGCAAAGTACTGCAAACTTTCCAAACGAGGCAAAAAAAAAAAAAACTGCTCTCATGAAAGAAGAGAAGTAATGGAATTTTCTCTTCAAAGGTCCTTAGGTGTTAATAGCATTGTAGGCAAGGCACAGTCTGGATCTGAAGACAAGAGTCAGTTCAGCCCCTGAGAAAAGTTGTCTTTCATGCCTGAATTAATTCAGATTAAGTATGTAAACCAGAGGTGCTCAACCTGATCTTAGTATATCCTAGCAATCCTCTGACTTTCTTTGTAGTCCTCCTATGAAGAAATTTGGTGGTGATCCTTGAGGTGAGAGGGGGAGATTGGTATACTTCAGACACTTGCTTTTGTGGATCTTCTGTAGGGGAACTTAAGAATGTGGGTCTGTCCATACTTCTTTACCGGCTGTTGTACTGTCACACAAGAGTGAGCTGCAGAGCATTTGGGGTGATGTTGGTGTTTATTAGAACAGGTATTCTACCTAATTAGAATGCCTTTAGAACACTTCTGGACATGGTCTTCCAAATACTTGACAGTTCGCTTTTGGTCTTAATATTCTTTAATAGATTCTCCCTCTTTCCCTCCCCTTCTCTCTCTTTTTGTTTGTTTGTTTGTTTGTTTGACTCAACCAAGTTTTGTACTCTGCTTGAAGTACAGGAGGAACAGTTCACATGACTTCAGGCATCTAGGACTTATCATGATTAAACAAAGTATGATGTAAGTTTTAAATGATCACTGGTATGTTACTGCTGAATGTTCTCGGGTAGGTCACTGAGCTTGTCTGAACCTGTTTTCTCATTTGTGAAAGAGTGAGGGAGTTTGGGTAAATGAGTTCTGAGAGGCCCCACTGACTCTTTAACTCCCATTTTGAAAGGCAAGCCATCAGTGGTTTGTTTTCGTGCACTTGTGGTATTGGTTTGTAAGACTAGTACAGAGATTTTTCACTTATATGTAGTCGAATTGTATGTATTCATTAAAATATATGGAAGGTTTTAGGGACTATTCAAATTAAAATCTCTGGTTTGTAGAATAATATATTCAATACTATATGCGTGAAATAAGCCTGTTACTGAGCTTCATAATTTATCAGGGGTAAGCAAGCACATGATATGTTTTCAGTTTATAACTATAAAGGAGGTTAAAAAAATACTCTTTAAATTGTATTTAAAAATATAATTTAATGTAGATTGTTTGAAGCATTTGTCTTCATATGATGGCATTAGAACACTTTGATATATTTAAAAATTACTCCAGTTTATGATCACTTGAATATATCCCTCTGAAGATTAACAGTAACATCTAAAACCAGTATGATCATTAAAATTAAAGTTGAATGGAATTTCAATAAAATAAATTTAAGCCATAGTTAAAACCATTACTGCATTAATAGGTGCACTCAGGAGAAGGTCCAGGGTGAAACTAGAATTGCCAGAGCTCTCTACTTCTGCTTGTGGGCTATGTTCACAATGGAATAATCACCAGGTGTCAGAAATTTTAGGGAATTGCATCTTGCCAGGTGACTGATAGATTTTTATAAATTTTTAAGTTAACTTTTAGAGCTGCAGGAGAAAAATCTGACAAGTTGAGTTTAATATTTGGGGAAAAATAATGACCACTAGAGAAAAGAAGCATAACCTGATAACAAGTAGGCATTGTGTGGTTGAGCTGTCCTTCCTGAAAAACAGTAATATGCATTATGGTTTATAACATATGTTACTTTTACATCACTATTTAGCATTTATGTCTTTAAGTTACCCTTCAATATCTTACCTGCCTATGGAATTGGACATCTAAAGAGAAAGCTTTAGGAATGACATCTGTTGGATGAGTAGCTTTTAGACAGCCCTGTCTTCTAAAAATGACCTAAAACTGAGTACAATTTTCCAGAAATTAATATAAACTGAAGTATTCCAATGCAGTGATGACTTAACATTATCATTTGCTGCTTTTTGTGTATGTATAATCTTAAAGAATCCTATAATATTTGAACTGTTCATTGCTAACAGACAACATGAGCAGTGATTTGGGAGTAATTATTCTTTTGTTATATCTTTGGGTATAAACTTTAAGGTCTGTTGGAAAAGTTAATGCTCAAAGAAGACAGTAACTGGAGTTAGAAACAGTACCCATATAATCTTTGGCAGATACTCTGTTGTTTTCTCAGTCAGTTGTACCAAAATATCTCCATGAAGATAGTTT